>PISX010007264.1:0-90497 GCA_004024625.1 Mellivora capensis | reverse complement strand
GGAGAAGATATTTGCAAATGACATATCAGATAAAGGGCTAGTGTCCAAAATCTATAAAGAACTTAGCAAACTCAACACCCAAAGAACAAATAATCCAATCAAGAAATGGGCAGAGGACATGAACAGACATTTCTGCAAAGAAGACATCCAGATGGCCAACAGACACATGAAAAAGTGCTCCACATCACTCGGCATCAGGTAAATAGTCATTTTAAAATGACAGTAAATTTATATGTGCTGACTTTGTCATTTGCAAGCTGGGTGACCTTAAGAAGTTCCTTAACCTCCCTGTGACTTCATCTCTTGGTTTCCTATCCTAAGATAGTATTACTACCTGTCTTCTGGGGTTGTTGTAAGAACCAAATGGAGGAATATACGTAAAAAGTTTAGAATAGTCCTTGCAACATAAGTGCTTAAGAAATATTAATTATTTTTATTACCATTTTTGGCAGAATTCTTTGTGTGATAACCTCTGTACGTGTGCGTACACACGCACACCTAATGTACTCATGCCCGTGTCCACCATATATTTATCAAATACCTTCTGTGTGCTAGACACTGTGCTAAGGGCTGAGTAGGCAGTGGTGAGCACGGATTGTTGGGGTAGATAATGGTGGTGTTGATAGGATTCCTGTTTAAATAGAGAGGTCACAGAACATCTCTGGTAGGTGATGATTCTGAGTAGATATTAGCAGAATCAGGAAGGAACCAGCCTTGCAAAGATTAGAAGAGCTTTTCTGACAAAGGAAGTAGAATATTATGAGATCCCAAGTTTGAAGCCTTCTTGTAGGTGAATAAGGAGAGTAGTGTCAGAGGAGATTGGAATGTACATAGAAAGTTCTAGAAAAATAGAGAAGAAACTATGAAGAGTTTTTTCTGCTGGGGATTGGAACTCAGGAAGGTGTGAGGAGGGGGGTGTAGAGTGGAGGAAAGGAATTTTACTTTCCACCTCATTTCCTTCTATCCTGAGTTACTTGCCATAAGCATATATTGTATTATCTTTTTAATAGCAAGTTAATAAAATAAAATTAAGAAATTTTAATAGTAAGGAATCTAATAACCTTTTCTTCTTTCAAGAATCACCTTGTCTCAACTCTCCAGTCTGTTTTCATGAAACAAAAGAATAATGTAATTTATATCTGCTCACTGGTCTGAAAATAGGGCCAATGTAGGCTTCGTCTCCTGTCTTTTTCTTTTTCTTTGAGCTGGTAATACTGTTTTTCAGTGCCTTTCAGTGAAATCCTTGAATCCTCTCTTCCATTGGGAGTATTTTTACTTTTTGTAAAAAAAAAAAAAAAAAAAAAAGTGGGGGGGCTTTCAAATTCATATGGGATTCTTACCTTGTGGGCACTACTGTGACAAAAGCACAAGGAGACACGTGTCTGCCCTTTCCAACTGAGGAGAAGAGGAGAGGCAATGGGGACTAAGGGGCTGACGCAGAAGGAAGAAATCAAGCACTGTGCCAGCCAGACGTTCCCAAGGCCCCGCGGGGCTGGGTGCTTTCCTTCTGTGGGGCTCACTCTGTGCCTGGTGCTTTGTCTAAGTTGGGCAGGACTGAGAGTTTCCCTGAGGAGTGTTCTGAAAGGTAGAGAGGTTCACCTTGTTCAAACAGAATTCCAACAATGGAAAGACCGCTTGGACTCAATTCTTCAAGTCAAGACAACTGATGGTGTGTTCTAGGAGAGATCTCAAAACCAGTTCCAAGGCAGTGTGGGCGGCGGTTTTGATCTGGAAGTCTCCTGGCATTTTCAGTCCTTTAAACTGACCTGGAATCAGCAAGGAGGAACAGAGGCATCTGATCTGTGCTTGGCCTGCCTTGCTGATAACTTCATTGCCTACCTGGCAGCAGGGGAAATAAGGTGAATGACCAATGGGAACTCTACACGGGGCTGTTTGAATGCCCAGCCCATGCTCCCACTATCTCTTCCCTGTCCCCTGTGTTTATTCTCTGCTCACTTTGATACCTCTTTCCATCCTGGAAGAAGTCTGTAGTTGAAACTTTGTCTTTGGCATCTGGCCAGATGTGACGCTTGAGTTTCTTCTCATCCAAGTCTTGGCACTGCTGTCCCCGCCATGGGTATGCCGTGGCCCAGGTCATCCTCATCCAGACAGCTCTGTATGCTGCAGGGGATGTCTTCCTTCTAGGTTGAACTCCCACAGTCCTGTTCCAGGAACACTTCCTCTGTCCCCCATCACTTTGTGTTTAGAAAACTCACTCTTTGCCAACTATGAGCAATAATATCAGTCATACACTGGTATTTCTCAAGTGCTTATTCTTTGTCAGGCATGGTTCTGAGTACTTCACGTGGATTGACTCATTGACTCATTTAACCTTCATCACGACTCTCTGAAGCTGATGTGGTTACTGTCTCTGTTCACAGATGGGAAGGGCAAGGCACAGAGACAGAAGCTTGCACAGCTTCCCTTCTGCCAGGGCTCTCTGCTCCTTGCGCCAGCCGTTCCCTGTGTGTGTGTAGATGGCCCCTGCTGAATAATCTCCCTTGATCTCCTTTCACATCCTGAGCAAAAAATGTGTCCCCTGATTCCTCCTGCCAGCTCCATCTGTGAAGCATGTGGGCCGATGTTTGAATAAGAATGACTAAAGGAGAAAGCGATTTTATGAACTTCAGACTGTGAACTCAAGGAAGAGAGTGAGTCAGGCCTCCACATTCCTGAAATACTTTCAGGAGGCTCAGTGACCTCAGACAATAAGAACCTGAGGCCGAGCTCTCTGGACATCCTTGGGAGGCCCCCCCACAGGGAAGAACATGGGGGCAGACACTCTGCACCTGGTTCCGGTGTGCTCTGTGTGGGGCTGAAGATCATGAGCCAGAGCAGCCTAGGACTGTCCAGAGTACCTCCTTGCTTTTGCCCAGGCTGTTCCCTCTGCCTGGAATGCCTTTGCCCGAGCCCTTGTCAGCTTACCCTCCAAGGCTTGACTGATATGTTGCCTCCTCTCCAGGCAGAAGCAGAGGCTCTGCAGTCTGGCTCCCCAGGTCTTTGTGCATGCCTCTCTCAGCCCCCAAACACCTGGCCCCTAGAGAAAATGACTTTCCACATGTCTGCCCTGTACATAGTTATACCTGCTGAGCTTGGTGGCAGCTCCCAGGCTGGGGGGGAATGTCCTGTCCTGGGTGGTGGGGGATGTGGGTTCTAGTTCCATCTCTGGCCTTGGCCATGCAATGTAACCTCCCACAACTTCCATTCCTCATGAATTAAAATGATTTGTTTTGATCTTCCGTTCCCACAGACAGTGACCTCCCAAAGCACAGGGACCTTTAATCCCTGGTACTGTTCTCAGTGAGACATAGGCACGTGTCTATCAAGTATATTCCAGTAATCACAGACAGATTTTTCTCTTCAGCTTATACTACCATCCATCCCTCTCCTTACCAAGTTTAACCCCCTAGTTGGCATGGTGTACAAACCATTCACAAAGGAAAGTATCATCCACTAAATCAAACGTGGGTGATTTTTTGTGTGTGCACATTTTGAGGACAGAACAACCCAAAGCTGCACGAGGCTCAGTTCCAACACCACACAGGTGAATTGTGGAAAATGACCCAAGATGAACCACAAGTACCTCAGAAAGCCTTCCAAGATCTTTGAGCAAGGAAGAAGCAAAAGGTTGTATGTGGAGCCTGTTCCATGGATGGAAAAGCTGAGAGGAGAGTCACAGGCATGAGAATTCTCTTAACAGCTGCACCACTTTCCAAAAGGAGCAATCACTGAAGGATGGAATGAGAGCGTGCAGCTAAGCAGGCTGTGAATTTTGGCCTAAGGGCCATGATTTGGATGCTCTGGTCCCCCAACTCCTTGGGAAAAGTGCTTTCAATTGTTCTCCCAAAACACTTGTTAAACCTACTGAGACTGGCAACAGCACCAACGCCGAGGGAAAAGTCCTGCCCTAGAGTCGGGAGATATGGATTCTAGTCCCATCTCTGGCACCCACAAAGTCAGTGGCCTTGGCCATGTCATATAATGGACTCTGGTAAAGAAGTAAACTGAGGTTCTAGGACTCTTCTGCCCTTCCGTGTTACCTACATAAACGTTTCTCCAGTGACCAATCTGGCACTTGCCCCAGCCTCTACTTCTACATGTAACAAGGCTTTCACCTCAGAGTGCCACAAGGTGTGGGTAAATGCAGGTACATATGGCACATATTCGATCAGGCAAATGGGATTTTTATTACCTAATGAGTTTAAAATCCATTTGCAGGCTAGACAGGGGAAGCCCTCTTCCTCCATCCCATTCTTTTTTTTCTTTTTCCTTTTTTAAGATTGATATATTCCAGCGAGAGAGAGCAGGGTGGGAAGGGGCAGAGGGAGAGAGAATTTCAAGTAGACTCCATGCCCAGTGCAGAGTCTGACACAGGGTTCATCCCACAACCCTGAGACCATGACCTGAGCTGAAATCAAGAGTTGGACATTTAACTGACTGAGCTACTCAGGTGCCCCCATCCCATCCCATCCCATTCTTGCCTCCGTTCTTGTCTGATGACCCATCCCTATCTCCCTCCGCCCAGTGCTGGTCTTTTCCTCATTCTGGCTGACCAGTGGAAGCTGCCTGAGGAAGCCGACTTCTGCCATCCTAACTGAGCTGCCCTGGTTCGCCTTGTTGCACCTGCCAGATGCCTTCTGCAACCTTCCAGGAAGTTAATGATCTCCCCTTGGGCAGAAGAGCCCTTTAATAATTTACCAGAGTAGATAAAGAAAAAAGCATACTTCTCTACTTGGAGGCCGATTAGGCTGGCAATTCAGACAGTATGGATGGGGTTAAGATGGACTTCAAGTTCAAACCCAGCTTTTTTCTGTAGGAATCCTGCCTTACAACTATGTATATAAAGTCTTATCAGAACCCTCATTCACATGCTTAAACTCCCAGCCCTCCTGGATGAGCAGCACTTTAGGGTTTCTTCACTTCTCAGGAGAATTAGCTATATATATTAAAAAACAAACAAACAAACAAGCAAACAAACCACCAAAAACCCAACACCAAAATACCCTGGGACAAAACAAGACTTAAACATTTAAGGAACTCTAGAGAAAGAAAAGTTATTTTACATTTTCTGACATCTTGGGTTCTTTATTAGAATTTGAGAAACTTTTTTTTTTTTTTGCAGGAAATTATATATTTCATTGAGTCAAAAGTACAGACTTTGAGAGACAGCATGGTACAGTGCTAAAAAAAAACCACATGCTTTGGAATGAGAAAACTAGGTTGAAATCTTACCTTCAACTATGTGTGAGACCTCGAGGAACTGATTGAGATTCTCTGAACCTCACTTTCCTTATCTCTAAAATGAAAGTAATAATTCTGTCCTTGGGATATTTTTCATGAGTCAGAAATATGAAAAGAATCACCTGCCACACAGTAGACAATAAATGATGTACCCTCTTCTTCCTCCTCCCCATCAGGCTTGCCTCTCTCCAGAGAAAATTGGATTCTTCTCTGTGAAGTCATGAGAAAAAATACTCCCTTTTAAACATGTAACAGTGAAATTTAATAAGGATAAATAGAGCAGACTGTAAGACTGGAGTTCCCCAGTGAATCACACATCCTGGTACCCAAAAACTTGTGCAGTTCCCTCCTGCATTGACTCCGGGTATGACCATGTGACTTGTCTGGGCCAAGTCACTGTGAAGCCCTCCCAGGCTTACTAGGTGCTTGCATACTTGGACTGTCCTCTTGGAACATCCCCTCTTAGTAGCCAGCTGTTTGGCTCTAAAGAAGCTCAGGCTAAACTACTGAATGATGAGACGCCGCAAGAAGAGAGACCTGGGAGATGAGAGGCCATCTTGGACATTTCAGTCCCGGCCCAAGCTCCTGGCTCCGTGAGTCATGGCCTGAATAACCACCCAGCTGCACCCGGTTGACAAACAAAATTGTGACAAATAATAAGTCCTCATTGTTTTAAGCCACCAAATTTTGGAAGGGTTTGTTACACAAATGCCAAATCTTAAATTTACATTAAGGAAGTCAATAATACAAGTGGAAGTGGTAGGTTATCCTTATAGAGGTCATATGAAGTAGACCGTGAGATTTTAGTTAATAATTATTATATTAATAAGTATTGACATACTGCTAAGAAATTAAATGCAAGCTGAACCTGCTTTCATTAAACAAATGAATTGGTTAATTAACCATGCAGTTATTAAGTGCCAGTGGTTAGCAGGCTTAGTGCTGGTGTCTGAGGGTACTGAGACAGACCCAATTCTACTGGACCATATTGTCTCTTGGATTCTGAAATTTAAGTCTATACTTGTGTTGGAAGCTGGGAAGATAAGAGAGTAAGTGCTCATTGTTTAGTAGGGAAGGTAGATTTGTAAATAAAAGTGGACTTAGATTCCCTAAGGGAGTTGATAGGCTTCCTGGCACTGGCACTCCGGGAAGATCTAGAGGGCTCTGTGAACTCACCAATATCCTGTTTTAAGAGGGGCCTTGACAAACTCCAGTGTATCTGGAAGCAAGCAACCAGGCAACGAAGGCCTGAAGACTAGACCATGTGAGGAATAATTGTACCCACTATAAATGTTTACCCAGGGGTGAAAAAAAACAGAAAAAGAAGAAAAGAAAGAAAAGAAAGCCTGGGAGTGCACGTAGGGATGAAGCACGTAATTTAGAGGACTTAAATATGACATGTGGAAGAGGATTAAATCCATTCTAAGGACTGCCAGGAGGAGAACAATTAACAGTTACTAAAAATTATAGGGAGATGGATTTCAAGTTAATATTCAGATCAGCTAACACGTCTGAAGCATGAACTACAGAAAGAGGCAGAGTGGACACCATCTCTGTGGGTGAGAAAGGCTCGGGTCACTCTTTGCTAAAGATGTGAGGAAGGGGCTCCAGGGGTAGGGGGAGCCAGGAACCCCTAAGTCTCTCCCACGTGTAGGGTCCCCCAGTTCACCTCTGGGGTTCTATCATTTTTATTCTGACTGAATCGTATTAAGAAGTAAAACAGATGACACCTGCCCACCAACAGTGAGTGGGAGAACCGTCCACCAATGATGACCGATGACGGAGACTGAGCCCAGAGATTAGGAACATGAGAATTCAAGCCTCAGAAACTCATAGCCGCTGCCTCTGATGTCTCTCACCACTTTGAAGGGATCATGAGAACTTGTGTTTTCCGGGGATTATTTATCACACCCTGGGGGCAGACTCAGAGGAGCAGGTCACCAAATAAATATGAGCCTGCAGATTGCACAAGCATGACAGTTTAGGATGAAGGAGGAAAGAGAACTAAGCAAGTGTAAGGAAGCCATCTGGCATTTCTGATTGGGTATTACAGCCTTGTGCCAGAACCATCACCAAAGAACCTTACTGGCTCTCTCTTGCTCCTCTCACCCTTTTGACTGCAAAACTATAGGAGAGCAGATCTTTTCAGGATGTGGGTCCCATTTCCTGTGGGTAGGTCCTGTGGCACCAACAGCACCAGGACTAGAACTTCAGGTTCATAGGTCTGTGGGAAACAGAGATCTGGGAGGTCAAGTTTAGGATTCCCTGGAGGCTTGCGATGATGGGTCCAGTCTAAGGATGTCTTTCACTTACTGTCACTGGCTGTGAGTGGGAAGGGAGATAGTTGCAGAGTGCCCTCTGACCAACAATTTGCAGGTTCTCCATGCTTTTGCACACCTGCCTTTGTATGCGCTGTTGTCACTACCCACCTTGCCCTTTCTCCCTTCCCCTTTTCTACCAAGGCCTGACTTCCAGACTGCACCCCATGTAAAACCTTCTCCAACTCTCTCAGGCTGAGGCAGCCTCACACCTTCATTATACTATTCAGCACACCTTACCGCAACTAGACTGTGAGGCCAGAGGCTGAGTCTTGTTCATCTTATTATTCCTCCAAAGAAGTGGCACAGAACTCGGAGTGTCTCAGATGCTCAGTACACATGGGTCAAAGGTATGAATCCCTTCCGTTTCCCTCCCCACACGGGTGGCATGCTCACAAGTGTTCTGTGCGGGGTGCGTGCCTGTGGCATGGGTACGTTCACGTGTGCTCCAGTCTGTGCCAGGCACGTGCCTGTGTCATGTGCTCGCCCACCTGTGCTCTGCTCTGGGCTGGGCACGTGACTGCATCATGCCTGCATCATGCTGTGCATCATGCGCTCACGTGTGCTCAGTTCTGTGCAAGGTACGTGCCTGCATCATGCGCGCATTCACGTGTGCTCTGTTCTGTGTGGGGTACGTGCCTGCGTCATGCACACGTTCACGCATGCTCTCTTCTGTACTGGGTACATGCCTGCGTTTTGTGTGCATTCACAAGTCCTCTGTTCTGTGCCAGGCAAGTGCCTGCGTCATGCGCACGTTCACGTGTGCTCTCTTCTGTGTGGGGTACGTGCCTGCGTCATGTGCGTGTTCACGTGTGCTCTCTTCTGTGTGGGGTACGTGCCTACGTCATGCACGCGTTCACGTGTGCTCCATTCTGTGTGGGATACGTGCTTGCATTATCGCTATGGCCCATCTCTCTCAAGCTTGAATGCAACTTTCTGATCAGAAGTAACTTCATCCTAACGTAAACGAAACAAAGGAAAATGCGGTTTCCATTTGCCCCATCCACGACAGGGAAGCCCTGGCACCTGTGGGAGGGGATTGGTCTGACCCGACCACCTGAGCAGACCAGGAACCCTCAAGGGAGAGGGGCTGATCGTAGCAAAAGCGTTCAAGCAACTGACCCAGCACAAAGACTGTACTGTGGGGAAACTCAATATAAGGGTGTGTGCCTTGCTCTACGGGAACGCGATATACAAAATACAAAGTCATAAAGTAGATAAACCTGGGATGGTTATTGACTTTACAAGAGAACTTGCCAGCAGGTTCCTCTAAATAGCCAGCTCCCACAGTCCACTTAAACTGTGATTTTATTTTCAGAAGTTTGATATTACACACCGGTTTTCAGGAGAAACATAAATAGGTCCCTGAGGAGCCTGGCGTTGCAGTGTGTCTGGCCAGCAGCTCCTTGACCAGGCCTTGAGGTGAGCAGACCATGAGCTGCTGTGCATGCTAGCGGAGCTCCCTCCATGTCTGCTCATGGAGTCCGCCTGTTTCCAATGGTACATGCCATAGGAAGAAGCAGACCCCATCTGGACCTTCTTACCTCTATCTGCATGTCCTGATGTAATGCTCAGCACACTTTCCTGTCAGGGGGACATAGAATTTGTAGCAGCTACTCACTCATTCACTCAAGAATGTTTACGATGTACTTTCTACGTGCATGACACCATGCTAGACACACCAAAGTAGAGAAGACAGACTGTAAGATGTGTTCCTGTTCTCTCAAAACTCAGTCTAATTAGATAAGCCCTTGGATATCATTGGTTCTAGAAAGGCTATATTTTTACCCTTTAACATCTCTGAAATCAAGATGCATTTACTGTAAGTGGTATGACGTAGTTGGCCATAATTGGATGGATTTTTCTTAGTGGTGTGAAAAATAGTGGTGTATCTTAAGAATCATCAAAGTCTTAGATGATATAGGGTATAAGAAAGTGCTAAGTAATGGTTTAATGCCATAGGACTCCAAGTGGGATTTGATATCTGAAGGATAAAATTGGGCCCCTTTGTGAGTAAACCATGTGGAATTCCCTTTTCAGAGAATGTATATCATAAGTTTAAAATCATGTCCTTTTCCATAGTTATCCAGGGAAACTGGGCTAGACTGGTCTTGCCTTCCTCCATTCTGGGAGTGAGGAATGTGTAGTGGTGTAGTCCTGATTCCCTTCCATGCAGGTTATGGGAAAACCAGACAAGCAATGTAGTGGGAACAACTGTGGGTAGCAGCCCTTGAGGAATGAGGACCTTGGTTTTTGATTCTGTGACACCTATATGGAAAGTCCTTACTGAGCTATACCCACTATGGCCCAGCAATGTGCCTGGCTTATAACAAACAGTAATTATAAACAGCAACTGTGTGTGTGTGTGTGTGTGTGTATGTAGAATAGATAGATGTAAATGTATGTGCAGATATATGTCAATGAATGAATGTCTGTTACTTGGGCCAAAAATGCATTACAAAAAAAGTTCAATGTGACTGCTAATATTGTCTTTTGGGCCCCAATTCAGAACAACTTCTTAGAGTCTGTCTAATGTTACAGGGGATTTCTTCCCTTTCTTTTTTTGGCTTCACCATTCCTCACCCAAAAAAGCAGTGGCTCCTGTTGCCGGTGCTGAAGGATTGCCATGTTCCATTTATTTCAATGGCTAGGTTCCCATAGCATGCCAAGAGATCTGGTCTCTGGCATCGGGGAGCATAAAGAGAATATATAGCTTCTAGGCAGGTGACCATGTGAGGGTGACCGTGGCGGTTAAAGACATCCTTAGAAGCATATGCAGATACCCGGAATGGTGTAAGCCAAATCCATGGATATAATGAAATCACCCAAATCCTCTAATTCATTACATATTGATGTAGCACATAAAGACTGTGAATTACTTATTAATACTCGCCCATATCAAATGTAAAGACTCTTGGCTATTTAGTTAATGCCTTTTCGTGACCTTCACTTTGATTGTGAGTGCAATCCTCATAGTTTGTTCGAGTCTGGAGGAGTAGATGGGGTTATGGAGCCAGCATGGAGCTGTCCCTGTGGCCTTATATTTCCATGTCACATTACTGCCTTCCAGCTTTCAGCTCCTGGACAAGAAAGCTGTGCACAGCTAGCGGGGAGTATGAGCATTACCCTGGGAGGAACCGGAAGCCATTAAGGGCTGGCCTCCTACAAGAATCTGACCTGTGGCACGAACACAGGAGCATTAGGTGGCAGTAACCAAGTTTCCCGGGCCACTTCTCTCTCTCTGGGCTTTTTGCCTTTGCCACTGGGTCCAAGTCGTCCGTGGGGCTGCCTTGGGTGACCCACCAGTAGGTCAGGCCTCGGCTGGGTCCTGTCATGTGGGAGAAGCAGACAGCTTTTATCTCCTGCTGGTATGGTGAGGTGGCTGCATTGCCCCGTTTCCAGCTCATATCTGGTGATGTCAGTGCTAATTCACCCTCTGCAGGCCAGCGGCTCTGATCACTGTGGCAGTGGGGGATTTCCAGAGGTAACTCCCATGGAAGGAACAGGCCTGTCCCCATCACCAGGGCGTATCTCCTGCAGGCCCCTGCTGAGGGCTGCTTTTCCTCTTATCAGCCGTAAGTGCAAAAGTGAATATGCAGAATGGCTTTTACAATTCAGGTATTGTCAGAGGCTCTAAGTTTGCTGATTTTGATAGTATTCCTAGGCTTTGAATACTTTGGTGTTTTTCAATTTGGGACGTAAATCCAAGTAGCAAACTCCTATTCACCCCTCAGAACTCTGTTCAGATATTTTGTCCTCTGTGAAGTTTTCTCTTACTACCCTGTATATTCTCATATTCCTAAGTTTTCTGGCATGGTTACAGTGCACCAGAATTATTTGTGTATATTGATATCTCTGCTGGATGTGACATCCTGAAGGCCAGAGACCATGTCTCTTTATTTCCTTATTTGTCACTCCGTGTCTGGCTGGCCCATGGCCTATCAAGTGCTATATACTTAGTAGTGTTAAGTAAATAACTGAAAGTTTCATTCCTGCCAAATATCTGTTTGTTGGTTTATTCACTCATATCTAAAGTACTTTCTTCTCGTTTGGAAATGGTTATTGCTATGCTATTTATAAAACCCATAGACATCAAAAAGGGCCAAGGGTAAAATCATCAGTTGGGATGATTTGGGCTATAAGTGACATTTGGCCTAACAAAAATAGCTGGAACAATAGGAGATTTATCATCACACCAAACAGGAGGTCTGGCTGTCAGGTGAGGCCAGGGTTAGGTTATTGAGCAGCTTAGTGATCCCCTCAGAGACCCAGGGGCTTTTCACTTTTCTGCTTCGCCATTGTCAATGTCAGTGACACCTCTGTCCTGGGCTCAAGAGGAGTGATGTCCAGCAAAGAGGAAAGGCATTTCCTCTTCCAGTCTCTTGTTATTATCAAGGACCCCTTTCTCAGAACCCTTCCCTCCCCCCACAAGATTTCTCCTTGAGAATCACTGATTAGGACCTATCTCTGATAAGGGAAGGAGCCTCAAGCTGGCTGAAGCCAGGCCTGAGGCAAACCCTGAGGCTAGAGTGGAGACAGGATTTCCTTTGTCAGATGGGAGGGAGAACGCCTGAACAAAACTGGGGCTCTGGTAGCAAGGAGTCAAGGAAATGGGGGGAATGGCTATTGGATGGGCATCCAGAAGTGTCTGTCACACCAAATATTTAAATAAATTATGGCACATCAATAATATAAGGAAAGTCTGTGAAATGATTACAGTGACTAAAGGAGAACTGCATAGATCAACCTTAACTGACTTCCAAGATATAGTAAATGTAAAACTCTATGTATGGTCTAATATATTTTTAAGAAATGCAAGTTAGGAGGGTGCCTGGGTGGCTCAGTGGGTTGGGGCCTCTGCCTTTGGTTCAGGTCATGGTCTCGGGGTCCTGGGATCAGGCCCCGCATCGGGCTCTCTGCTCAGCGGGGAGCCTGCTTCCCCTTCTCTCTCTGCCAGCCTCTCTGCCTACTTGTGATCTCTGTCTGTCAAATAAATAAATGAAAAAAAAAATGCAAGGTAGGTATCCCCAAAATCTGTGAGTAATACACACTAAGCACTTAAAAGTAGTCGTGTGTGTGAGTGTGTGAGTGCAAGCACATGCATTTACTAAAGGGGAATGTTTACTAGGGACCTTCATTTTTTGACGTTCTGTATTTCTTATATTGTTCTCATATAAGTATGCCTTCCTTTTGTTAAGAAAAACCCCCAGACATTAAAGAGAACACTGTAAATAGCTAAGTATCATTCTGAATGCAAGAAGTCAATTAAAGGACGTGGGCTCCTTTCTAAGAACAAACTGGTTCGGATATAGGAAGAATCTTTCTGAAAGTTTTGCTCATGAGCCCAGAATTTAAACTCCCTCCATGAATGAGCAACTTTTTTTTTTTTTTTTAAGCTAGCAAATCTCCTTCATGGAAGATCAAAATTTTTACCATGTTGAATCATTCTCTGTTTGCTGGAGAAGGGCGTTCTCCTTGCTATGGGATACTGACAATGCTGACTTGCCTATAGAAAAATCCATTGGCAGAAGTCTAACTAGGAGCCACATTGACACCAAGAACCAGCCAAACCTCTGCGTAGCCCAGGTGCTTCCCTGTGTCCAAATGCGTCAGTCAGGGATAAGCTGGGAGAATAAATCCTCTGAGGTCTACCTTCCACTCTTCCACTGGATGTCTAACTATAACTACTTAGACAAGTTCTCAGACTCTCTGGAGTTTATTGAATGTCTCTGAAAAATGAGATTTATGGGACAGCCCTTGAAGGAAGGACTTCATGTTGTCTAAAAAACAAAATTCTATATAAAATATTTTTTTTTAAAATTCTAGAGCAAACTCCCGGCTATCTGTTGTGATTCCCCTCAGAAGGCTCTTCGATTACCACAAATATAGATGGTTAGATTCAGTGAGGGTTCAGGATGCAGTGTTTATCTTTGATCAACTTATCCAGTGTCTGTTGGAAAACGTGACATGATATTATAAATGGAATAGGTATACCTCTACTCAAAAATACACAGACTGTTATTGTATAAGGAAGCTGGAAAGTGAGGCCATGTTTACAGTCCCACGGCCATTTGAAACCAATGAAGCAGTCTCTATTCTTTCCTGGGCTTATGACACAGTGTTTCCATGCCAAAAATTATTTTTCTAAGCCCTATCATAGTAAAAGTGGTGCTCTAGGTTGTGCCATTTTAAGAAAGGACCTGAATTTTTAGAGATCATCTCTAAACATACACACACACACATACGCACACGTCTCTTCTGCCTCAGTCTGTGTCAGTGAATGGCAGAGCACACGCTCTGAGGAAGCTAGAACTCAGTTCCCACGACGTAGAAACCGTAGTCCACTACTGCCAGAGCCATGAAATGTTCAAACGAAGCCAGAAATTTGGACTTTTCAAAAAACTGCTCAGCCTTCAAATCTTGGCAACAGATTTCTGTTTTTATAAACCCTGTGCCAGTTGAACAAAACATGTCTATTAGCCCAGTCCTGCCCAAGCCACCAACCTGGGAACGCTGCCCTGGGACAATGTAGAACAAACTTTCTACATTCCCTTCTCCATGAAGATCTGGAGATGTTGGAAGATAGTTCTCATACCCCCTCTCAATGTATTCTTAGTTGGTACTCACTCATTGACAAAACTCTTCAAGGAGTTTAAAATCTCATGGGAACAATGAAACAGCTAGTCACAGTATAGTGGTGTTGGTGCTATTGTGAGGGTCTGCGTGAAGGGTGAGAGGAACAAGTACTATTTGTCTGTCTCGGGGTGTGTGCCACTGATGGATTCTGTCCTGTGTCCATGTAGATTTAGAGAAAGCCTTTCTCTAGAGCTCTTATAAGGCTCTCTCTCCACTCCCCCGCCCTGCAGCCATCTCAGCTAAAGTAGATCCTGCCAGTTCTGTAAGGAGCTTGGGTCATGTGCCAGGAGCATTTTGAGATGCCCATGAATCTGGTCAATGCAAAAATCAACATTGGCATACATGCACAAGGACAATGACAGGCCTGGGGGCGTCTTGGGTATAACTAGAAAAGCTTTTGCTTTTGCTGACTGTGCTCAAATTCATTGCATTTTAGAGAGTAGACATGATTTTTTTGCCCCCCTAAGGTTCTACTACATAAGTACTATGATGGCTAATTTTATGTGTCCTCTTGACTAGGTTATGATGGACATTTGTTTGGTCAAACACAAGTCTAGCTGTTGCTGTGATGGTATTTTAAAGATGTAATTGACTTTGAGTAAAACAGATTACTCTGTTATGTTATGTCATCTAATAAGTTGAAGGCCTTAAGAGAAAAGACTGAGGTTTCCCAAAGAAGAAGGAATCTGGGCCCAAGACTGCACAATAGAAACCCTCCCTTGTTTCCAGCCTGCCTAGCCTGACCTATGGATTTAACTTTTACCGGGAATTTACCTGCTGGCTTCCCTGAAGGATTTTGAGCTTGCCCGCCCCCATAATCCCATGAGCCAATTTCTTAAATCTTTCTCTTTCTCTTGGGGTGTGTGTATGTGTGTGTGTGTGTGCATGTGTGTGTGCATGTATACACATTCATATATCCTATTGGTTCTGTTTCTCTAGAGAACCCTAATATGGGTACCGTCTTCATGATACTTCTGAAACCAAAGTAAAAATATGAGCAGCTTCAAATACTAATGGTCTATAAGACTCCAAACCAGGTAGTGGAGGTATCTTTGACTTCTCTTAGTGGCTGAGATGAGGAAGCTGTCATCGTTTATTTAAGAAATTTCCTACTCAAACATAAAGGCCTTTGAATAGTTTCCAATCTATTTATCTTTGAAAACACTACCAAGGTGGCAACTCCTCCTAGAAGCCCTCTTTCATCCCAGCTTCACAGAGTTGGTACCTTTCTCCTCAACCATCCTCTGTGCCCTGTTATACTTATTACAACATATTTTGGGCTATGTGGAATAGACTACTAGTTCTCTATAGTAACAGGCTCTCTAATTTTTAGCTGGTAACATGGTAGCCCAGCTTCTGAACTACATTTTCCAGCCTTCCTTGCAGGTAGGTGAGGTGATTTAAGGAATGGAGGCCACACATGGTGAACAATATAGCAGAAGCTTGGGTCTCTGAAACCTTGGGGCATCACATCAGCCCTGTACTGCCTACCTGGATTTTCACATGAGAGGGAAATAAACCTCAGTGGTACTCAAGTCATTTTTATTTAGTTTTCTGTTACCTGCAGCTGAATCTAACCTTAACTCCTTTTTGCTTGTGTGCATATCTCTTCTACCACAATGTAAAGGAACCTTGCTTCTTGGTCAGCTGCTGCATAGCACTGTGCCTAGAAGATAGTTGTGCCAGACAAGTGTCTATTGACTGGATGTATGAATGGAAGGACAGATGAATGACTAACTGCCTAGGGGAAAGCCCAAGGTGAAGTAGGAAGAACCCTTTGTGCCAGAGAAGGGGTGCCTTCTAATTCAGCCTCAGTTTAAGATGACATTAATCTAAATTAATGAGCACCCACTGTATGGCAGGCACAGTATAAGTGGTTCTTTGACAGTTGTGAAAAAGATAAAAATCTCTCCTCTCATAGAGGCTATTCTAGAAGTGGGAGGCATAATAAATAAACAAGAAAATATCAGGTAGAGATGAAAACAAAATTGCTTGATATAATGAACTGCTTTAGACCAGATGGCAAGGAAAGGTCTGAGAATGTTAACATTTATGCCTAGACCTGCATGACAAGATGAAGCATAGATTAAGGGGCATTGAGGCAAGAGAGGCATTTGAGACAGAGGAACAGCTAGTGCAAAGGCCCTGAGGTATAACTTAATGTGGCTTACTTCAAAGAGGAAAAGGCAGGTGGGATTATGGTGAGGGTGAGTGGGAAGAAGTAGGCAGGGTCCAGGACTTGCATGCCAAGTAAGGAGATGAATGTTATTCTAAGAGTAAGGGGCAGCCATGGAGCCTTTGAGCCAAGGGTTCACATGCTCTGCTTCACATTTTTAAAGAATCACTCTGGTTCCCATAAGGAAAACGGATCCTTTCAGGAAACCAATGATGTTTGGGTTTATGTATTGCTGTGTAACAAACAACACCCAAAACTTAGCGCCTGAAAATAACCACATTACTTTGCTCAGAATTTTATGGGTCAGGAAATCTGAGAAGGACTCATGTGGTATTTCATCTCCAATTCACAAGACTTCAGCTTGGATAATCTACTTCCAAGATGGTTCCCTCCCACACATGTGGTTCCCATGAAGGTACTCCCTGGCCTTTCTTTTTCTCCACATGACATCGTATTCTCTACGGCCCATCACTATGGCATGGGCTTCTCATAGCCTGCTGGTCTCGGGTAATTCTACTTCTTATAGAAATTCTCATTTCCAAGAGAAACAAAGTAGGAGCTTTAGCCATTGCCACAGTTGGAACTGGCACCACAGTGTATTGCCTCCTCGGTATTCATTGGTTAAAGCAGTCAAAGAGCCCACCTGGGCCCAAGAGGGTGGAAAAATAAACCCTACCTATGCCACAGGGTCACATTGCAGAAGGGACAAAGATATCATGTGGGGTGGAAGATACTACTGCAGCCACCTTTGGAGAAGACAGTTTGTCACAAGTGAGGCCATTTCAGTAATTCAGGCAAAAGACGATGATGGCTTGATTTGGATGGTTGCACTGGACATGTGAAAGGGGGTAGATTCAGAATATGTGAGCAGAGTATGTGACAATTGTAAAGCACTAACCAATGCGTCCAAGTACTTGTTTAGTTAAATTGCACTTTATAAGATGACGTGGATGAGTATTGCCCACCACTAATAAAGTAAGTCACAAATAAGCCTGTTCTATCCATAGGACACATACATCATTGTCATGCTTCACAATGTGCTTTGTTTTGAAGAATGAGTTCTTTAGGGCAGGGACTTAATGAGGCCCAGACATTGGGATTGTACAGGGAGATGAAAGCATGGACCTATAGACTGAGATCTGGGGATTGCCACATCCTGTAACCAAGAGTACTTTAGAGAGGAAAGGGGGCCTAACAATATTACAATTTCAGAGGCTTTGTAGAGCTGAGTGCATTTGCCCACCCAAAGCCCTGAGTGGTGCTCACCTTATGTTTTCAGTTGCTTGAGAGACAAAGTTTTTCAGGTCTGGAAGTCAATGCACCAAAGAGAGCATATGAAAAAGAATATTTGTGGTGACAAATATAGCTGGAAGCTATTGTACCATTTTAAAACAGGAGAGAACCATCCAGAGACTTGCCCAGAGTCACCCAGTAATTAATGGCAGAGCTGGTGCTAAAAGACATGCCTCCCAATTCCAGTCTGGGGTTCTTTCCCCTGCATCACTTACCACCTGCCCGGGACAGGGCTTAGTTCTGAACTGCGGTCCTACTGGACCCTTGCTGTTGCTCATCTGACTTACAAATAGTATCCAGAGGGCAGGAGAAGCCTTGAACGAAGCAAGTCTAGCCTCTGTGCTACAATATACTTTGCTAATTCTGACTCAGTTGCTTCTCTTTGCAAAGTGGGCAACACTTGCATTTAAGTGAGAATCATCACAGTGAGAACACTCACTGTGCTGCTACATGTCCCATAGAATATTTCTTAAAGTTCACTAAGTTCCTAAGATTCTGAGGTCACCTAAAGCAAAAACAGAAAACAGCTCAAGACCACCAGGATCTTTGGGTTTGGAAAGCGAGAACAACACAAATCTTTGCTGTGCGTGGAGGGGTACATCTATATTATGATGAGTGCTTATATAGGTAACTTCTGCTTCTTATATGCAGGTGCATGGTGTTTGATTTTGTTTTCACAGTACTTGAAGTAGGCAGAGCTCCGTGCCACAGCTAGACAAAAGTTATATGTTCTAATTTGTATAATTTTATTCCCAACTGCTCTGAATTTCTTCACTTTTTATAGCCAAAGGAAATGGACATAATTCGCATCTGTTCATTTTTATTAATTGAGCACTCTTACTTAAATGGAATCAGCATTTATGCATCTCTCTTACTGTATACGCTACAGTACAATTAATGACCCAGAGATCCAGTATTTTCCCATGTCTGGTTTTGTTTCACATTAAGTTTCCGTGCATACATATTACCTCCCAACACACTTAAAGGATCTATAACATTCTACGCTTTGATCTCTATGTAAGAAGCAATGGGCTTCAGTGTCCTGAGGGAAAGACTTCAGGATTGCTGCCCGGGAATGTGAAAGTCTTTCCTGTGAATTTAGATGTCTGTTCAACGGAACTGCACCCCAAAAACCTCACACTTTTATTGTTTCACATGTTAACATCGCACTGACAAGTTTAACTGCATCCAAGACTGCACGAGGTAGTGTTTCAGCTCCCAAATACCTTCAGATTTGAATGCCTCAGGCAAGAAAAACTGACAGCTTAGGAGCCACAAGTTGTGATATTTCAGGCAAGACATTGCCAAAATCAGCATAGGTTTTACCATCACGTTTCCATTACCCTTTCTGCATTTCAGGAAGGCTTTAACATAGATGCATAAGCAATGCTTTGCCCTAGGTCTTCATTAAAGCATAATATTAAACTATTTTGAAAAATCACCATGAGCGTCCCTCTCCTCCTCTTTTAAAGCACTTTCTTGATGCCTAAAGATTCAAGTACTCTCTTAACCAAGTACAGACTGAAATATTTCACTATGGATTTGAACAAGAGCCAAGAGGGTTGATGAAAGGAAAACTCCTCTATAAAAGGTTTATTGTCAGTGCTTTCTAAAGAGGTAGATTCTTCTAAAATAGGCTACCAGCATTTTCACAAACATTGATGCAGCCTTCTCAACCTCTCCTAGACCTGAGTTTGAGGTCTTTTCTTTTAGGAATGCTCTGCATCTAGCCTTTGACCTTCTGGATAGCCAACTCCATCTAACTGCTCCCTCCTCCATCAGTATAACGTATATTATAAAAAGGAAAAGGGGGATGGGGTAGCTAGGTCCTCACGCTATTGGAAAAGTACTTGAAATTCCTTGCATTCCTTTGCATTTAACAGCATGTTTACCTAATCACTGGCTTATTAGGATTAATACAAGTCATTGCTTCAAGCTCATTCAGTGAAAACAAACTGATTCCTATAGACTCCCAAGATTTTTTTTTCTCTGATCCCAAGTAAGGGTGGATTTCTAAGTAGCTCACCTACACTTTTGGAGCAATATTGGGGAGATATAAGGTTATAAACAAGTGACCTTTTGTAACACATTATCCAACCATACTTAATCTTGCCCCCGGATTTAGATATGGGCAGCCTGG
This sequence comes from Mellivora capensis, assembly GCA_004024625.1. Lineage (NCBI taxonomy): Eukaryota > Metazoa > Chordata > Mammalia > Carnivora > Mustelidae > Mellivora > Mellivora capensis. The sequence continues at coordinate 70,693 of PISX010007264.1, read as the reverse complement.
GTTATGGGCTGTTTTCATTAATGTTTCTCTCCTCCTTGACCGAGGTGACAAGCCCAATAACCTAGTGATTAAAATGATAAATGACTCTACTATAGCCACCATATAGTGATAGGGTGATGGAGACCCTTTGGCTTTGAATTCTTATGAAAATAAAGCATTACTATTTAAATCACAAATTTAGCTTCCAATTCCTTGTGCTCTCTGCAATATCTAGTGCTCAGTACATGTTTTAAAAACAGAGTACTTTAAATGCAAAGATTTTTCTCAACTGAGGATAAAAGCAATCATTGTCTTATTTTTGTAGTTTAGTTCCCTGCTCTTATCCTAAGCTCCTAGAACAGTCCCTGGCACAAAGTAGGCACTCAAGTAGTTCTGTTTGAATGACTGAAAGAATGCTTAATAAGCTAGGCTGTTCCCAAAGACTAGGGGTAGTCTCTAAAAATACCCAATGCCACACACGCAGGTATTAGGTAAATATTTCTTTATTAAATGATTAATTCCATAAATAAATTCTTTTCACTGAATATAAAATTAAAATCATTTACAAATTATTCCAGTATTACATTTCCCTTCCCTCCCCAAAAGCTACATTTTTGATAAATAAAAACATTCAGTCTTAAAACACCTGATTTCTGTTTGCCTTTAGAGTGCAGTTAGCTGCCTCTCATGGACACTCACGGAGTGTCACCTTCAGGAAGGGATGGAACCCCCTCCCATTTACTTCTGTCAAAAGATGAAGGCTTTAACTGATCAACTAATCTTTTTTTTTTTTTTAAACAATTGTAGAACTGAAAGAAAAAAAAAAGCCTAGAGAAAAATACGCTTACTAAATAATTTACAAACAGAAAACAGAACATCATCAACAGCACAAGCTCCAAAATGAAGCAGTAACATGTGCTCCAGTATTATGAAGCAAAGTATTCTCCAACTGTGGCTGCATCAGTGTCCATCTGCACCAGCACCAGTTTCCAAAAATACTACTCACGAATGAGCAATGCATCCCTTCTACAATGAGTCCCTCAGCCCCACCGCCCCCACCCATAGCTCTGTGATTCTGGCACGCTTCTCCCCCCTCCCCGTTCCGGTCACCCTGGTGCTGGAAACCCGGGTAGCAATTAGTCCTTAAATTTGTGAATGTCGTTGAACAGCCTGTAGAAGGGAAAGGCCGCCTCGTTGGCATGAGGGCAGTTGTAGTTGCACTTGCAGGACTGGATCATCATGACGTTCTTGGAAAACGTCTCACCGTCCTCGCAGCGGAAGCGCATCTTCACGGTGCGGGTCTGCTGGGGCGTGCAGCACCGGCCGTCCACGCACGAGCCGCAGTACTTGGGCCGGTACTTCTTCACGCTCGAACAGCCGGCGTAAGTAAGCGTAACAGGTTCGGGGGATTTCTTGGTCTTGCTGCATTTCTTGCCCTTCTGGAAGAAAGAGGCAAGAAGGAAAGTTAGGAATGGAGGTTTCTTGTTCTTTCTTGGAAGACAGGCCCACCCCTCGCTCGCCCGGCTGACCCCCGAGCGGTCTGCCAGCATCCCCAGGAGAACTTACTTTCAGGCTGCTGTACATCGGCTGGTCACAAGGCCGCACTTCGCAAATCCGGGTCTCCTTCACCAGGCGGCACTCAAGGTTGTCATTGGTGACTCGTGTGGAGATGCCCGTGCCGCAGGTCTTCGAGCACTGGGACCATGAAGTGGTCTGGACAATGCATTTCTGGCCGTGTAAAGGATTGTATAGGATTCGAGGTTCCGTTCCAAAAACTAGAGGCAGAGAAGAAGACACATTTCTCAGAGGCATACTGACCCCAACACGTTCAAGGACCCATTTCTATGACGCTTCAAACTAGGAATGTGACATCTTTCGGGCTCGGCCTCAGCTTACCTGGGAGCCGCTTCAGGGAGCCACCTTTTCCAACGGCGATCAATTCATTGTTCCTGGTTAACTCCACCTCCAAGGCATCGAAGGCCAGCCCCTTGCCCAGGAGGCCATCCCTGTCGTCCATGGGGTCCTTGGCACCGTCCTCATCACAGACCCACTCCTCACAGCACTGCCCGGTAACTTTGACCAGCCGGGGGTTGGGACAGCCCAAGTTGGGGAGAGAGAGTTCTTGGGGACACAGAGGAATGCAGCCCACAGCGCCGTCGATACATGTGCACTGATGTTTACAGTTGGGCTGGAAACTTTCCCCATTCTGGTAGATTCTGGAGTTGTATTCACAGGGTCGGCCCTCTGACTGAGCTGCAAAGAGCACCAAAAAGAAAAAGGGAAAAGATGAGAACGTTAAGATTCCCAACTGTGGCCTGAAACTCATACATATTTTCTGCTGTTAAATTCAATTTATGGTAAAGTTCCCTCCAATTCCTCGGGGACTCCAGACCAGAACAATAAGTTAGTCAGGAATCACTTTTCCGTATGCGCTTTTCGTTGGGCCCAGACACACTGAATTGCATTCCAGACTGCTGAAATCATGTGCCTTTCTGCCAAGCTACCAACAACAAAGCATCACCATACATGGTCTCGAAATTACTAAACTTCTGGACTACGAGGACTATTACTTTTTTAAAGGGGCCAAACCACAAGCATCTTACCTCTGCAGATCCCCTTCAGAGCGGTGGAACTGGCACCGAAATTGCATTCCAGTCCCTTGGTGTGGTCGCAGGGCTGCATTTTGCTGCAGTCCTCGTTGAGCTGCTTGGCGCAGACTTTACAGCAGCCGCAGCCGTCCCGGACCAGCCCGACTCCTGGGGCGCACTTGGGCGCCTCCTGCGGGCAGTGGCAGGCGGCGGGGCAGGTGGAGAGCGCCTGGACGGGGGGGTGAGAAGGCACGCGTGAGACAGGGCGCCGTTCGCCGAAGAGCCCAGGGAAGGGAAGGGGGCGGAGGAGTTCCTGCACTGGGTCTCTGATCCTGGCCAGCCCGGCCGCTCCCGGCGGCTGCGTCTGCCAGGGGGCCCCCGACGCGTCTGCAGGGGGCCCTAAAGAAAGAGCTAACCCGAAACGCCCCCCCACCCCCGACTTTTTAGTTTAGTTTTCCCGGCCGGGGGCAATCTGGGGAAAGGGGAAGGGCCTGGGAGAACGCACGGGGAAGCGGAGGCAAAAGAACTCACCAGCCTGGCCAAGTGGAGAAGGGTGACGGCGAAGGCGAGCGTCCTGGCCGTGCGGGAGCTCATTGTGGCGCGCAGAAGGAGTCCGGGCGAGCGCGGAAGCAAAGACGCCAACACACTGGTGCGCAGCGGCCGGGGTCGGGTCGGTGGATCCGGGAGGCGGGTCGGGCTTCGGGCCGAGCGACAGGAGGGCGAGGGCCGGGGCGCGAGCGGGCTACAGGCAGGCGTCCTTCTCGTGAGGTCCTTTCCGAGGAGGCGCGAAGGGCGCGGGTGCTGCTCGAGGGCGCTCTCGCTCGCGGTCTGCCCGAGCGCCCAGAGCCCGCCTTTTATATGGGCCGGCCGCGGCGCCGCGTGTTGCAGTGACGTCGGCTCTGTCTGCGAGTTCCAGAATTCTCAAACATCTCAGGAATGCCGGTTGGCGCGGGCTGCTGCCAAGCGCCTCCCCTGGCTCCGTTGCACCTTTTTTTTTTTTTTTTTTGGGGGGGGGGGGTTCTGGACCCGTCAAGAAAACAATCTTCCGTTTTTTCCACTTTAAATAACTACTTCTATTGGGGAGGGCTCTTTCTGGCGTTTTGGTGCTGATGATGGTGGTGGAAGGGGCAAGGGGGGCGAGCTCAGAACTTTGCCTGCCCTGGGAGGGTGGGAGGACCTGGGAGGGAGGAACAAAAGTGGTTTTGTCTGGTGATGCCGAGTTGACCGGGCAGACTTGGAAGTCCTCACCCGGGAAGGCAGCGAGCTGTTTGCCTGTTTACAGAGAAGGTGAGAGTCAAGTTATCTATTGAGAGGTGAATGGGGTGGGGGAGTGCGTCTATTTGTGGATTTCATAGAGGCATGTTCGAATCAAATCCCAGAGCTTTGGGGTGGTGTTTATTAGACAAGTTAAGTGTATTGCAAATTAATACCCGCACTGGCATTTATGAATGAGAAGGGGGGGGATCAACTCCCCCTACTGTCTGGCAGATTCCCAGGCAGAGGTCTTCCCCCTTCCGCCCCCTCCCTTTTTTGGTTTGTCGTACTTGTTTGTTTTTGGAGGTTCCCACTTCAGTTCCAGCCCACTGCCTGGGTTGGAAGTCCGAGAGGAAACGAACGCAGGGAATTCTCTGGGAGACTGACTTCTACTTCCTCACGGATGCGGGAGACTGGGTAAGCCCTTACAGCCTCCCTCCGTGGGCAGGAGGCAGTGCTAACTAAACAGCCAGCCAAAAGCCATGGAGACCACCTTGCAGTGATTCGTCCAGAGATCATCACCTGTGTATACTGCAGTGCCGAACCAGATCCCAGCACCGTTGTGCCCAGTGGATCTAAAGCTTAAAAGCTTTGTGGGGTTTTTAACATGTTTCCTTGGGACCACTTAGAAGCCTCCCATTTCAAGTGGATTGCAATGCTTTTCTAGTTAAGTACAAAGAAATAGATTAGAATATAATTAACAGAATAAAAAAATCCAGTTCTGTCTTCAGCACACTCAGTAGAAGCCTCCCAAAAGCAGTTTGCTTTAACATCATCAATATCATTTGTATGATTGATAAATTTTCCCTCGAAATTTAAAAAATTGTCTCATTGTGCAATTTTAATAAAAATGTACACAAGTAATTATGCTAACCTTTCTTTTATATGTGCTCTAGAACTCTTCGTCCTTTTAAAAGACTGAACTTTTAAAAGTTCAGTCTTCACAATTTAGCAGTCTTGCTTAAGAAGTTCTTCAGTGCCAACTTTTCTGTGAATGACTGATAATCACAATGAGAAGCTATTGCAGTGAAAACATCCTCCAATAAAGAAAACTGTGGCAGGAAAGAGTTAAGTTTCATTCATTCAAAAGTGCCCTTTCCTAAGTCTAAGAGGCTTTTGCTAGTTGGGAGTAGGATCTCTAAGGCTTTGTTGGAGGGGGTTTGGGGTGCCTGGCTTACTTCTTAAGACTATGGCTAGTCATGTGCTATGCAAATAGAGAGGAAAATCTGGGCCCTACTTCTCATTCAAGACAGTCCATCCATTATTATTTGGGAAACGTTTTTTTCCTGCATTAAAACTTCATTATTGTTTCCCTCTTAATGAAGTGATTGGGAATGGGGGTGAGTAGGCGCAGCACAGGGTGGGAGGAGGTCGTGGGGAGAGAATGGAGAGGAGTGTTCCTGGCTTCTGTTGTGGAGTCTTTTCTATTTGACTTCATGGTTGTAAGTATTTCCAGATGGTGAATCAGACACCAGACGTAACAATATTTCCATATTTGGGTATAGCAGTAGCCTGCGTTTTTAACATTTTTCTGCCTCTGTTATCCAACCACAAAGCATTCTTGACAGCTTCAAATGTTGTTAAATATAGACTTAACTTCTGTTCCCAGAGCAGGAAATTCTTTGGAATTCCTTGTTTTTCACGCAACCTGTCTATCATGATTTAAAATAAAATTATAGTGGATGATCCAACTGGCCGCTGTTTTACCTTGCTCTTTTATTGAGGAGGACAGGAGATATGCAAAGAGATTCAGCCGCACAGCTTTGAAACACAGGCCATTCCAGAGATTCCTTTAAAAATCAGATTAAAGTTTTCTAACAAGGGTGTGTGGGTTTGTTTCTGGGCTTCAGTTGGGGAATCTCAGAGGATGAGTTTGCCCTAGAGGAGAAACTTAGAGAACCTTACCATCAGCTGCCCATTCAAAGCCAGGAGTGTGTTGTGGGAGGGGGTGGGAGCTGGAGCAAACAGGGGGAGAGGGAGAGACTGGAGCAACCTATGTGCACAGCCTTTCCATATACTATATCCTGGTGTGCCTGCTAGTAAATGACGGCATCAGGGGAGAGGAACTGCAGCTCCTCACGTCCTGCTTAAGGATGGTCCAGAAACCCCAGATGTCCCGTCGCCTTTTCGCCTCCTCCACTGAGAGCAGCAGATCAGTTGACGTTGACAGATTAGAGGGGAAATGTGCAAATGTTTATGGGTAAGTGTCTTCGGATGCTAATTGTGCATGGCTCTTTTGCTCTTTTTTCTCCCTCCTCCCTGCACGGGCGCCCGGTGAGGGAATAACAGGCCCGCATTGTTTCCTTGGACTGCAAGGCACGGAGAGGGAGCTGCTTGTCTTCCGCAGCTCCTGGCTTTGAGCTGAGTGATGGGGACATCTCTCACCCGCTGCTGCCAGGGAATTTTAGGTCACCAAAAGAAAGGTTCACTGTCTGGCGGCAACCGAGAATAATAATCACCTTAAAACTGTCGACTCCGCTTTCCCAGCCTTAGACCAGTGGTTCTCAAACTTTGGCGTGTCTCAGAATCACCCGAAGGGCTGATTAAGAGACTAATTGCTGGGCCCTAACCCCAGTGTTTCTTACTGGCTACGTTTCTACCAAGTCCCGAAGTGATGCTGCTGCTGCTGCTGGTCCGGGGAATCACACCCTGAGAAACACCGTCTTGGACGGTAGGAGTGCCTCTAATAGCGGTGTGTCTGCGCGTGCATGTGCCCTCATAGTCAGGTCCTCGCCTGCACAGCCCGTCTCACAACTACACATTTTACAGCCATTTAATGAACAGAACATTTTACGGGGACGGCGAGAGGCCAGCTTTAAGGTGGCGCCCCCCACCCATCCTTTCTCTCCACCCGGCTCCGGCCCCCTACCCCCACCCTGGGGAGTGATGGTAGGGAGAGCCAGAGGTAATCAGGCTGGCGGCGAGGGCTGGGACGGGGCGGTGCTCGGCTGCCCTGGGGACCCCTGCGGAGACAGCGTGCCGGGTCCGCGCGGCGGGGAGACCCGGGGCTGAAGCCGTCCGCGCGCTGGGCCGCTTGCTGTCCGCCGCCCCCTGCCGGCCGCCGGGCCCGCGCGCCCGAAGTCGCGCCGGTGGGCAGGACTCGAGGTTTCCGGCGGCGCGCGCCGCAGGACGTTTCCAGCCCCGGCCCATATTTGGTGAAAGTCTTTCAAGACTCCGTCATCCAGCTCCGGGGGGCGGCGGCGGCGGCCCCCGGAGCGGGCCCTGAGACCGCGCGGCTGCCGCCGAGTACCGGCACCTGGACCTCGGGCCGCGGGGCCTCAGGCGCTGCGGGCGGGCGGCGTCCAGCGCGCGCGGGAGACCGCCGCGGCCCAGCCCCGGCCCCGGCCCGCACCCCTGCGAGGGCCCGGGCCCATCCCGCGCTGCGTGGGAGGCTGGCGCGGAGGGCGCCGCGGCCGGATTATGTCACTTTTCCCGTCCACCCCACTGTTGACTCGTCCTCCCAGCGGGGCAGCGAGTTGCTGCGTTGTGCCAGACTTAGAGGGTACGCCCAGGCGCAGGGGTGTGGGTGTGTGTGTCAGAGGGTGGCGTTGGCTCCGACTTGGAGCCCACCCGAGAGCAGGGACGTGGAATTGACTCTGGGGAGAAGTCCCAAAGGGCTGGGTCCTATTATCCCGAGAAGGGAGAGAGGCTAGATTCGATTTCGGCTTCTCTGGGTCTCCCATAACACTTTACTCTTTCTCATCAGTAAGTTCCAAGGCCGGGGTGGGGGCGCGGGGGCGCGGACCCCTGGGTAGGAAGCCCTAGCTCTGCGGTCCACTAGCCTGCAATGTTCCCTAAGCTGTTCATCCTCTCTAGACCTCGAACCCTTCACCGGTCCATTGGGAAAGGAGACCAGTTAGGTAGTACAGCTAGAGCAGCCCCTTTCAGGGCTAAAGTTCTTGCCTTTCTCTCCTAGTCTTATTGTTATAAGAGAAGCAAACACTTAACACCACTCTATGTTGGGCTCCGTTTTGAACGCCTGCTGCGTGTTGATTCATTTAATTCTCCAGTGCCCCATTGAGGCGGATCCTCTTGTTAACACCATCTTCTATCTAAATGAAGACATGGATGGGGCGCCTGGGTGGCTCAGTCGTTAAGCATCTGCCTTGGCCTCAGGTCATGATCCCAGCATCCTGGGATCGCTCCCTCTCCCACTCCCCCTGCTTGTGTTCCCTCTTTCGCTCTCTCTCTGTCAAATACATAAAATCTTAAAAAAATAAATGAAGACATGGAGGCACAGGTGGGTGGCTAAGCAAAAGACACACAGTTAGGAGGAGGCGGAATTGGACACAGGTGTCTTGGTTCCAACAAGCCTCCTACTTAAACATTATGCATACTGCCTATTCCCCATCTCTTCAGATATTCAGGCCTGCCCCCTCTCCTAGAATTTTACCTTTTTCTAACTCTATCACAGCTTACCCAGACATTCCAGAATAAATGCATCAGATAGAAAAATAGTTGATAAGTTAACTGAAGCTGGGCTAACCTCTGAGAACTGCCTAATGCACTGACTCTTGGGGAGGAGGGGGGAAGGGGTGTTGCATTTTAACAGGAAAAGCCTTAATGCAAGTAAATTTATGCAGTGGGCTTTTAAGCACCTTTGCAGGCTGGTGGGGAGGATATCTAGGACCTTTGGGGTCCTTCTGATACCTCACAAGCTACACTGATCAAGGAGTCTCAATGTCTGGAGTAAGGCTCCAGCCGGTAGAAATTGCATTTGTCACAGAGATAAAGTTTTCAAGGTCACTTACTTGATACCTTATCAGTCTGAGTGTGCCTTACAGGTTGAATATGCTATTAACCTGTTTTTTTCCACTAGATATTTAATTATCTGTGTATCTGAGGACAAACTGATTATCCCCTTTGAACCCGGATTTATTCAGAGCTCCTAGTATGTCATGGCACTGTGGTAGGCACTGGTGACATCAGAAAGAGGGCCTTAACATTGACCTTCCCCTGGAGGACTCTGCAGTCTGTTGCAGAAGTGGGTACAAAGTGCTGTACAGACATTTCTCTGCCTGGGGAGTAAGGGTGGAAATACCCTTAGTCTGAAAGGATGAGCAAGAATATGATACAGGGAAAGACATTGGAAACAGAGGGAAACAGAGACTTGACCATGCATGACGAAGAGTGCACCTAGCATGTTTGGATTGTTGGATTCCTTTGGGGAACTGGCAGGAGACGTTAGCTAGGATAGTCTGCAAATAGGCTGGCTTATCATAACCCTGGGACTCTGGCAGTTGTGAGCCATGTGAGGTTTTGCCTTGGTTTCCTCATCTACAAGATAATGGGGTTGCCCCAGCTCAGGGTACATGCACTGAAGGGCTCATAGGGGTCGACCAAGTAACAAAATGCCACAAAAGGATTTGTGGTGGCTGACACTAGGCTGTGGCATTGGGGAATCATGGTGATCGTGGGGACCAACCATGGGGGTCTGAGAGGTTGATAGGTGAAAATGTAGGTCCAGTGTTTGCCTCTTTTCTCATTTTTTAAAGGATATCAGAGATCTGGATTTTTCTGTGAAGTTCTTTTAAATATTGGCAACTAATTAAAGCAATGTTAAAAAGCCATCTAAGTCAATCCTAGGAAACTCAAAGAAGGCAGTGTCTGGGGGCTGCCCGTTGTGCTTTCTGGCCTGAATGACTCTAGAACCTGTCCTGCTCCATCCAGCATTCTGTTACTCCCAGCCACTCGCAAAATATCAGGTCCTAGCACCCTAGGCTCCATTTAATTGTCAGGTTGAGGCGGCTTTCATTTACTTAAGAATCGGGGCTGCCACTTAACTCAGTTGTAGGAGTTTATACTTTATAAACAGAATTGGAATGAGTCTTTTTCTTATTTTCTACTTCACTCACTCCCAGAAACTACGGAGTCTCCTTTCTTCACCCCCCTGAATTTATGTTGTAACCAGCTGGCATTGCCTTGGCAGCATGATAGGAAACACTTTTTTTTTAGGGCATCTGTAACCAATGGGAACTATATCTGTTTATTTCCTCCACCTGGCATCTGTCCACAGGAAGCCAGGCATTTCTAACCCCCTCACCTTACAGAACTTATTATTTGGTGATAACACAAAAACATTTCATTGGAACAGACCAGAAGGCACTTCTCCCACTCTGCCCAGCAATCCATCTTCTAAACATGATTAAGCAATATGATACGTATTAATTATCAGTCACTATCAGATTCAAACGATTAAGAATTAACCTTCTCCTCTTGTGTTTTATTTCCAGAGATATCTGTCTCTTAATTTCCTACTTAAAACCACACTTACCACTTTCAGAATTTAGAAAAGATTTGATATGGGCACAGTACTTGAGCACACAGTTCCTACAAAAAAATTGAAGCAATTTATTCTTGCAGCTTTTTGCTGATCTGAGGACTAAGAACAAAGGAGGATCCCGGCTGTTGGGCTGATTTTGAAATAAGACATAAAGACACATTTAATTTTAGCAGGATGCTTGGGACATAGTAAGTGCCTACTAAGTTCCAATTACTGCTACAGCCAAGCCCCATCATTATCTTAACTTTTATTACAATTAGCATTAAATGAGCTAGCCTTATCCTCTAGAGAATATTCTGCATTCTTTGGACTAGATGAACTCGAGTTATAAAAACATTTGATAAATGGTATATAGAGGAAGTGTAAATATTTAAAAAGTCCATGCAGCCCAGTTCTCTGGCTTACACCAAAGTCCCAGTGACCATTTAAGAAAGCACTTGAGCTCTGCCTGTCATGGAATTGCAAATTTGCATACAGGGAGTGGTGAGCCCTATGACATTTTGCCTTGGTTTCCTCATCTATAAAAGACAATGGGGTTGCCCCAGCTCAGGGTCATGCACTCCAGTGCCCCAGGAACCAGCCAGGTACAAAACAGTGTACCTGAGGAGTACCGGCAGCTGACTCTTGACCTCAGCAAATGGGAGCTATGGGGATAGTTTTATCAATGGGACCTGGGTTTTACCTGCCAAAGACTAGGGAGTTGGTGTATATGTAGATGAGTTAGTGATTTTATCTAATGTTTATACCCTTGTTGGTTATAGTATTCCATTTTGTGTCCATTTAAATGATGAGAAAACCAGGGCAGCTGGGTGGCTCAGTGGGTTAAGCCTCTGCCTTCAGCTCAGGTCATGATTTCAGGGTCTTGGGATCAAGCCCCGCACCGGGCTCTCTGCTCAGCAGGGAGCCTTCTTCCCCCACCTCCTCTGTCTGCCTCTCTGCCTGCTTATGATCCGTCTATCAAATAAATAAATAATCTTTTAAAAAAAAGTCCAGTTAAAAAAAAATGACGAGAAAACCGAGGCTTAGCTAGCTAGAGTCAGTAACTGGTGCAAGGGCAAAGAGCTGTTGAAGGAGAGCAGAGAGTCTGTCTCCAAAGGTTATTCTTTTAAGGAAGAACATGGGAGGGATGCCTGAGCAGCTTAGTCGGTTGAGTGTCTGCCTTCCACTCGGATCATGATCCCAGGGTCCTAGGATTGATCAAGTCTCATATCGGGGCGGAGGGGTGTTGGGGTGGGGGGGGGTGGGGGGGGAGGTTTCCTTGCTCAGCAGGGAGCCTGCTTCTTCCTCTGCCTTCTGCTCCCCCACTTGTGCTCTCTCTCTCTGACAAATAAAGTCTTTTAGAAAAACCAAACCAAACCAAACCATAGGATTGCCCTCCATGAAATCTGCCTTAGAGTTTAGAAACTTGCCCTCAACGTCTTGACCTCCCCTAAGAACTGACTATGGACGTTACTTTAATATATTTCTTAATGTTTCTTGGACTTCTGTGGTTTTCAGTAATTGTGGGCCCCAGTTTCTTCACAAGAGTCTGGTAATGAATGAGTTAAATAGTAAACGAGGGTTCCCTCCTCACAGGGACCCTAGCCTAAGTGTGCTCCTATTTCCTCTGAAGAAAAAGAGATGTGGCAGAACAAAGGAGGAGCTCAGAGATTGAGAGATACTTCTAGGGCAACTTAGTCATCACCATCAGCTTTGTTACTGGAGGCAGACAGAGCCGGCCCCTCCCACAACCAGGTCACTCTCACAAGGGTTACTAAGCACAGAGCCCTCCAGGCACCCACCCTGGGCTCCATGTGTCTCTGAGACTTATGCAAGCAGGATGTGAGGGTGGGGCTAGGGTGCCCAAGGCTATGACAATAAGTAAAAGGCAAAGAGCACTTTGAGGGTAGTCCCAGGCATTTCTTTTAAATTTTGTACCTCCTCTCCTTTGAGTAGGTTTTAGCTCTCCAAAGGAAGAAAATGTTTTTAAATAGCTAATCTATGTGTGAGTGTGTGTAGTTGTTTCTAACTTTTATTTCTTTTAAAATTGAGATACAATTGACACATATTAGTTTCAGGTATGCAACATGTCCAATATTTGTATATAGTAGGAAATGTTCACAATATGTCTACTTAACACCCGTCACCACACATACATTTTTTTCCCTTGTGAGGTGAACTTTTTAAGATCTACTCTCCTAGCAACTTTGAAATATACAATATGGTATTATTAACTGTAGTCACCATGCTGTATATGACAGCCCCAGGATTTACTTATTTTATAATTGGAAGCTTGTGCCTCTTCGATCCCCCAAACAGTCTGTTAAGATGGACAAAGATAATAGTGTTCCACGCTTGAATTTTTGAGACTCTGGGAAAGGCTGCTGGGGAATGACAAAAGTATAGAATATATAATGAAGCATTGCAGATTCAGAAGGTTGGTAATTCAGGTCAATCCTATAAATATGGTATGTATGCCAGGCTTTGTGCTAGGTGGCAGACACTAAGAGGAATAATATCTAGACTTGGCCATCAAGGCTCTCATAGCCTAGGGGGAGATGTAGACCTTGGTGCAGAGAATACAATACAGAGATCTACAGTTCTAGGTGTAGTGCAACCAAATTGCTTTGGGAGTGCAGACAAAGGACATCTAATTTAGAGTCCCCCCCCTTAAAGATGTGAGGACTTGCTGAGTTTGTAAATTCTGATGGCTAGGAGGGGGTCAGACACAGTTATGCACAGATGCTCCTATACATATTCCCTTTAAAGTTGGCCGTTGCAGAGGACGTGTGCATCTTGGTGAGACATTAGAAAACACCTAAACGTGAGAACCTTATGATGAGCCTCTTAAGATACATTGATTACATACCAGAGCAGCCCTTTGGGTGCTGGTGGAAATTTTTATCACTATGAATCTTTCTTTCTGAGAGGGGAGGGAAGGGAACTGACATTTACATGACACCTGATAAGAGCCCAGTGCTTTAAAGGTGATCTCATGTTGTGTTCTCGAAAATCCTTTAAGATGAACATTTTAACATTTTCAAAGTGGGGTTCAGAGAAGTTAAGCAGCTTGCTGAACACCAGGCAGTTAGAATGTGACCCAACAGGGATTCTAACCCAGTCTTTTCTGACTCCAAAGACTGTGCCCTTTCTACATTTCCTTTTTTTTTTTTTTTAAGATTATTTATTTATTTATTTATTTGACGGACAGAGATCACAAGTAGGCAGAGAGGCAGGCAGAGAGGTGGGGGAAGCAGGCTCCCCGCTGAGCAGAGAGCCTGGGCGGGGCTCGATCCCAGGATCCTGGGATAGCAGCCCAAACCAAAGGCGGAGGCCTTAACCCACTGAGCCATCCAGGCACCCCCCTTTCTACATTTCTGCTGCACTGTCCTGACTCCCTGAGTTTTCAGTGCTTTTAGGAGTGTCTCCTCTTTTTCTCCTTTCTTGGATTGTTACCCTCCCCTTTATGGAGCCTGCCTTTCCCTTTTCCTTAGCCCTTTCAGATTCATTGATGTTTGAAGTCTTTGAGCCACTGGCAACTCTAGCTTCTTCTTTTTTTTTTTTTTTTTTTTTTAAAGATTTTATTTATTTGAGAGAGAGACAGTGAGAGAGAGCACGAGAGGAGAAGTCAGAGGAAGAAGCAGACTCCCCTTGGAGCTGGGAGCCCGATGTGGGACTCGATCCCAAGACTCCGGGATCATGACCTGAGCCAAAGGCAGTTGCTTAACCAACTGAGCCACCCAGGCACCCGCGACTCTAGCTTCTAAAAGGAGATACACACTGACGTGAATGGGATCATTACCATCTTGTCGACATCATCCCCACATCATTATAATCAGCAGGCATGGTGACATTCATCTCCACTTACATTTGCTTCCTTGCTGGGAACTGTGTGGAATGATTTAGATGTGTGTGATTTCTGTTATCTGGGGACAGATGAAAAGTTCCAGAGGATGTGGAGTTTAATGAGCAATAATGAAGGAAGGGGCACCCTGGTGGCTCAGTCAGTTAGGCATCTGCCTTCAGCTCAGGTCATGATCCCAGCATCTTGGGATGGAGTTCCCTGAGGGGCTCCCTTCTCACCGGGGAGTCTGCTTCCTCCCCCCCCCCATGCCCCTCCCTGTGCTCATGCTCTCTCTCACTCTCTCTCAAAAAAATAAAAAAAATCTTAAAAAAAAAAAAAAAAAGGAAAGAAGGAAGTATTATTTGGGGATTCTGTGTTTGAAAGACAGAAGGGAAGAGCCAGGGCAGTCAGAGCCCGCACTAGACTGCTGTGTAGGGTCTATAAAGGTGAGGTGGTAACAATAAAAGATAACAGAGAAAGAGCAAATACAAAGAGAGTGGGAACTCAGAAGAAAGCTAGGTGACTATATGAAGGGGTATGGGGCCGGTGCACTGAGGCGCGCACACCCACGCACATTCCTGTGCTCCCGTGTTGTGGAAGGTAAGGTTGGGAGGGTTGGGATGAAGGGATCATCGTGAATTATGACATTCCCACGGATTCATTTTCTTTTCTAGTTACCACAGTTGATCTAGATTTCATTCCTCTTTCTTTTCTCTGGATTTTCACCACGTTCTAGGTTCTACTATTTTGAGTAGAAAGATCCTTTACTCTCAGTCCAAGAAAGGGAACCAGAAAGGGCCTACTTTGATAGCCGGGCCATCTTTATTCAGGGGCTTACAACCCTAAAAGCTGGGGCCACAGGAGGAGGTAAGGGTGAGGAGGGGAAGGGGAGCAAACTCAGGGAAGCTTTCTGAAGTGGCATAAACTGAGAATCGAGACAATTTCCACTTGAAGTCACCTCTCCACTTATGACTCATTAACTATCTGGAACCAAACACAGTTAATTTAGCACCACGTTGGAAAGCTTATAACGTGAACTGCATTCCAGGGCCCGGGCATCCCGGTTTTAATCCTTTGTAAACGCCTCTCTTTTGGAACACAGTTTGGTGTCAGTACATAGGAACTAAGAATTGTGCCAACTGGTGAGTCATCGCGCTCTGCTTTCTTCCAGAGCACTGTGGGAAAAGGATGGGCAGACTGGTTCAGATAAAACCCTGTCCCACCCAAACTCTCACTGAAGACTTGAAACCAATCCATTTTTTAAATGTTTTTAAAATCTAATTGAACTCAGAGGAAAGATAATAAAGCCTCTGTTCTTTGCTTTCAACTTGGATCTGAAGGCTTGTTTTGTTTTTCTAAGTCTCTAGGCTATCACATTGAGTTATAACCCTTGAGCTCGTGCTTGCCTTTTAAAGGACACATAATAGTTGATTGCACTGTGCTCGGTTTGGGGGATACAAAGATGTGGTCCCTGACTTTGAGAAGCACACAGGCTAGAGCGGTGAGAGCATGTGTAAATAATGTGTATGTAAATACTGTGTATTAGATCCCTTCATAAAGGTACGGTGTTCACAATCTTTTCTGGATCTCTGTCTGAACACGGACCCACACTAAGGGTGAGGTTTTCTCATTGCACTGGACAGTGTTGCTCTTGGAACTTCCAGTGCTTCCTCTGCAAACTTGGAAGAACAAGCAGTGTTTTTCTCTGCTTGAATTTAATTGACTCTGCTTATGATATAGTATCAGCATGAGCCTTGGGAGTCCTCTAACAACCTCTCATTAATAAGGTTGGATATTTTTGTTTCAAATGCCTTTCCACTTCCCTTTGATAAGCTGTCCAGGTGTTTAGAGCCTTTTGGGTAAACTTCCATCTTCTGGTGTTCTAATGATAAGTAGGGGATATGTGAATTATATTTTTGCCCTTAGCTGAAATGGTGCATGGTGAATCTCAAGATTGCTGTTATACAGTTTTAAAGGTGAGCCCAGTTATTTGAAGCTTTTTTCCGTAGGCAGTTGACTACAGTGGAAGTGGAAAAGAGAGGAGAGCATATTGAGTAAGAGGACTGTACTCCAGGATTCTATTACATCGGTGGCATTTTAGAGAATTGTTTAATTTGATTCCACCATTGTTTGTGGTGTGCCATCTGGCATTATTTCCTTTCTTCTATTTACTTTGGCTTTCGTTTTCTTTTATTTGTCAAGTTTCTTAATGTGGAGGCTGAGGTCACAACATTTTTTTTCCTTTATATTATAAGCTTTTAGTGCTATAGATTTCTCTCTAACCCTGGCTTCAAATGCATCCCACATATTCTGATATGTTGCTTTTATTTTCATTCAGTTCAAAGGAGTTTCTAGGGTTTCTTTTTGATTTCTTTTTCACTTTTGAGTTATTTAAAAGTGTGTTATTAGGATCCAATGATTTGGATAGTTTTCGAGTATCTTTCTGTTCTTTATTTCTAGTTTAGTTTAATTCTGGTCAGAAAATAGGGGTGCCTGGGTGACTTATCATTCAGCATCTGCCTTCAGCTCAGGTCATGATCCCAGGGTCCTGGGATCTAGCCCTGCATCCTGGTCCCGGCTCCCTGGGAAGCCTCCTTCTCCCTCTCCCACTCCCCCTGCTTGTGTTCCCTCTCCTGCTGTGTCTCCATCAAAAAAATAAATAAAATCTTTTTTAAAAGTTGTGGTCAGAAAAAGAAACTGTGTATGACTTGAATTCTTTGACATTTATTTAGACTTATTTTATGCCCCAGAATATAGTCTACCTTGAAAAGAATACCTAGGCTGTGTGAGCAGAGTGTTCTATAAAAGTCAGTGTTAAGTTGTGTGATTATGGTGTTCAAGTGTTCTATATTCCCACTGATTTTTGTCTACCTATTCTTTGGATAAATAAAAGAGGGGTATTGAAACCTCCAACTGCAGTGGTGGATTTTTCTATTTTTCCCTTCGTTTTGTCAGGTTTTGCTTGATATATTTTAAACATCTGTTATTAGGTGCATAAAATGTAAGTTTGCTAAATTCTCTTGATAAATTGACCGCTCTATAATTATGAAATGTCCTTCTATGATAGTTAATTTTATGTGTCAACTTGACTAAGCCATGAAGTACCCAGATATTCGGTCAGTCTTATTCTGGGTGTGTCTGTGAGGGTGTTTTTGATAAGATTAACATTTGAATTGGTAGACTGAATAAAGTGGATTGCTCTTCCTTTGGTGGGGGGGGAGGGGTCATCCAATCAGCTGAAGGCCTAAATAGAACCAAAAACTGAGTAAGAAGAAATTCGCCCCACCTAAGTGCATTTGAGCTGGGAACATCAGTGTTTTTCCTGTCTTTGGACTTGAACTGGAACATCTATTCTTCCCGGGTCTTGAACCTGCTGACCTTGGGCCTGGAACTATACATAGCATCAGCTCTCCTGGGGGTCTCCAGCTTGCTGGCTAAAAATCGAGGGGTTTGTCAGCCTCCATACTCCTAGGAGCCAATTTCTTATACTAAACTAATTTTTTTAAGGGGGGAAGGAGCAAAGGGAGAGGGACAGAGAAAATCTTAAGCAGACTCCACACCCAGCTTGGAGTGCATCTCACAATCCCAAGACCCTGACCTGAGCCAAAATCAAGAGTTGCACACTTAACTGACTGAACCACCCAGGAGCCCCTAAACTTCTCTCTCTATATTTTTCTTTATATTATTTATCTGTCTGTATGTATTATATATGTGTATATATATGTATGTATTATATGTATGTATCTATTTTATATATATACACACATATACATACACATACACACATATATGTGTATGTGTATATATGTATGTATGTATATATATTTATATTTATATTTCCTATTGGTTCTGTTGGTTTACCTGGAGAACTATAATATATTCTCTTTATTCCTACTAATATTCTTTGCTCTGAAATATACTCCCAACTCCAGCTTTCTTTTGATTTAGTTTAGCATGTTATATTTTTTCATCTCTTAATCTATGGGTGTCTTTACATTTAAAGGGGGTTTCTTGTTTTGCTTATTTATCCAATGTGACAGTCTCTATCTTTTAATTGAGGTGTTTAAACCATTCCCATTTAATGTGATTATTGATACAGTTAGGATTAATCTGTCATCTTGCTGTATTCTATTTGTCCCATCCATTCTTTATTCCTCTTTGCCACTTTTCTTCCTTTTTCAGACTGAATTTTTAAAAATAATTCTATCATGGGACGCCTGGGTGGCTCAGTTGGTTGAGCGGCTGCCTTCAGCTCAGGTCATGATCCCAGCATCCTGGGATCGAGTCCCACATCGGGCTCCTTGCTCGGCAAGGAGCCTGCTTCTCCCTCTGCCTCTGCCTGCCACTCTGTCTGCCTGTGCTCACTCTCTCTCTCTCCCTCTCTCTCTGACAAATAAATAAATTTTAAAAAAAATTCTATCATACTCCTTTTATTGGCTTATGGGCTGTAACTCTTTGTTGTTTAATTTCAGCAGTTGCTTTAGGCTTTACAATATACATTTTAAATTTATCACAGACTACCTTCAAGTGATTTTATACTGTTTCATATGCAATATAAGCACCTTAAACAGTACAAAGGTACTCCTCCCTGAAGCACTTCTTTTAGTGTTTCTTGTGCAGGTGTGCTGGTGATGAATTCTCTCAGTTTCTGTGTATCTAAAAAAGAATTTGTTACATTTTCCTTTTTTAAACTTTTTTATTTTGATATAATGTGGACTCCAGGAAGTTGCAAAAAAAAAAGTATTAGAGTCAGTCCCGTGAACCTTTTACTCAACTTTCCCCAGTGGTGGCATCTTATAACTGTAGTACAATAAAACCAGGAAATTGATGTGAGTACAGTACTGTTAACTAGCCTACTGACCTTACTCAGTTTTTGCCAGCTCTTTCATATACTCATTTGTGTATTTTACCTTCATATTTGAAAATTATTTTTACTGGATATTGGACTTCTATGTTGCCAGTGTTTTCTTCCAGTTAAAGATGTCTCACTGCTCTGGCTTGTGTTGTTTTTGATGAGAAGTCTTCTGACATTCTTATCTTTATTCTTCTTTATGTAATATATCATTTTTGTGGCAGCTTTAAAGAATTTTCTCCTTATCACCAGCTTTAAGCAATTTGATTGTGATGTGCCTTGTGTAGTTTTCTTGTGTTTCTTGTGCTTGAGATTCTTGTATCTATGGGCTTATAAATTTCATCCAATTTGGAAAAAATTTTCAGCCATTATTTCCTCAAATATTTTTTGGTCTCACATCACAGTCCTTCTCTGCATTTAGAAGACTCCATATTAGGTCACTTGAAATTTTTACCAGCTCACGGGTCTCTGTTTATTTTACTTTTAGTCTTTTTTTTTCCTCTGTGTGTTTTATTCTGGATAATTTTTAATGTTATATCTCAAGTTCATTAATCCTTTCTTTTACGATAGATATATAATCTGCTGTTAATCATATTTATTATATTTTTTACATTTATTGTATTTTTCATCTCAGACATTCTATTTTCAACTCTGGAAGTTTGATTTGGGTCTTTAAAATATCTCCTTGTAGCTACACAGCAGTTAATCTTTTTATGACCTGACTTCTTGAGTATATGGAATATAGTTATAATAACTCTTTTAATGTCCTTTTCTATGAATTCTATCATATTTGTCATTCCTGGGTCTGTTTCTACTGAGTGATTTTTCTCCTCAATATAGATCATACTTCCTTACTCATTTGAAAGCCTGGAAATTTTTGATGGGATATCAGGCATTGTGAATTTTATCTTCTTGGGTGCTAAATATATTTATATTCCTAAAATTATTCTTAGGTTTTATTCTGGAACACGGTTAGATTAGTTGGAAACAATTGAATCCATTCAAATTCTTGTTTTTAAGCTATCCAGTCTATGATATTCTGGTACAGAATGTATTATATCAGGGACCTATTGTATTAGGGACCAGAGCAGCATTTAGTCTAAGCTGAATCCCCCCCACAACTGAGGCTAAACCTTTCAGAGTACTTCAACTGCTGTCCCCTGACTTAAGAAGTTTTTCACTCTAGCTGGTAGAAACGTAAACTATTTCCAGTCCTATATGCGTTCCAAGAATTGTTCCCTCCACTCCTTTTGGGCAGTTCTTTCCCCAGCCTTGGGTAATTCCTCACCTGAATGCACCATTCATTCAGTACTTAGTGATGATGTGAAGGCTGTGCTTATCAGATCCTTCCTGTGAAGCTCTTCCCTGTCCAGTACTCGACCCTATTTTCTCTAGATACTTTGGCTTCTCTAGACACCTGCCTCTATTGTGGAGGCCGAGAAAAATCAAGGCCATCCCACCTCAGGTTTAGCCTTAGCATAAGTACAGCCATTTCAGACCACTGTGCCCAAGGGCTGAACTTTCCCCTACTTTACTTTAGTTCCAGGAAGCCCCACCCTGCTTTAGTTCTAAAGACCCCCACCCTGCTTTGGTTCAGAGACCCCCACCCTGCTTTAGTAACAGGAACCCATAAATACCCCTGCCTTAACTAAGCTCGGGGTCCAAGTCCCTACTCCATTGTGTCGGGTATACTTGGGGCCAAGCTTAAGCTTGTCGAATAAACCCTCGTGTGATTGCATCGGTGCTTGGCTCCTTGGTGGTTTCTTGGACACGAAAACTCAGGCACAACACTGTGAGATCAGCTCAGAGAGACTGCTGGCCTCTGACAGGGTCCCCCGGCCTGTGCTGTAGCCTGGATATTCTTTTCAGGCCATGAGCTGGGGTAATTGTTGTAGGTCTCACCTCTTTTATTTTCCCACTCTAAGGAGTCACTAGACTGTACTGTTTGATGTTCTATGTCTACAAAATGTTTCCTATGTTTTGTCTGGTTTTATTATTTGTTGCAGGTGGGAAAGTAACTATGGTCATTGTTTCTCCTTTTTAGCAGAAAATGGAAGTCCTACAACTGGAATTTTGCTGAAGAAACTTTATTGGCTCCGTAGGGCTGCTGTAACAGTATCACAAACTGGATGACTTGGAATAGCAGAAATGTATTCTCTCGCAGTTCTGGAGGCTCCAGAGTCCAAACTCCAGGTGTCAGCAATGCCATGCTGCTTCCACAGACTCTTCCTTGCCTCTAGTGTTCCTTGGCTTTAGATGCATCCCTCCAGTGTCTGTTGTCATCGTCACATGGCCTTTTCCCTGGTTTGCCTATGTCTCTGTGTCCAAATTTCTTCTTATAAAGGCATCAGTTATTGGATTAGTGGTGCCTTTGGCCCATTGGTGGACCCTAATCCATCCCAATCCAGTATAATCTCTTCTTAACTTGATTACATCTGTGTCTTTGTTTGGGGTGCTGTACCAGAGTATCATAGACTGGGTAGCTTAAAACAACAAACATTTATTTCTCACAGTTCTGGAGGCTGACAAGTCCAAGGTCAAGGTCCCAAGAGACACCATGTCTGGTGAGAGCACCAGTCCTGGTTTACAGATAATGGTCTTCAATGTGTCTTCACAGCAAATAGAGGAGAAAGGTATTCATCTCTCTCATGTCACTTCTTATAAGAGCACTGATCCCATTCATAAGGGCTCCACCCTCATGACTTAATTACATCCCAGAAGCCCCATTTCCATATATCATCCACATTGGCAATTTAGGCTTCAACACGAATTTGTGGGGTTGAGGGACATAAACATTTAAACATTCAGTTCATAGCAATCTGCATGCATCCTACATCAAATAAAGTCACATTCACAGGTACCAGGAGTTAGCATCTTAACATATCCTTTGGGTGGGGGACACAGTTTAACACATAACAGAAATATGCATTTTCTTGTTTTTGTTTTTTTTTTAAATATCTCTTTTTTTAAAAGTAAGCTGTACGCCCAATGTGGGGCTTGAACTCATGACCCCAAGATCAAGAGTTGCATGCTCTACCAAGCCAGCCAGGCATCCCTTTCTTCATTTTTTTAAATTACTTTTTATGTTTTATTAGGTTTTTTAACTTCAGTATAATTAACATACAGTGTTATATTAATTTCAGGTGTACAAATATAGTGATTCAGCAATTCTATACATTGTTCAGTGCTCATCGTCTTTAGTCCCTATCACCTGTTTCACCCATCCCCCACCCTATGCTTCTTATTTAAAGTATATTTTAAATAAAACAGAGGTGACTGGTCTTTGTGGGGAAACTGTTAAAATACTCTGCTTTAGTTTATCTTTAGATAGCCTCAAGTATTTATGATAGTTTCTTTTTTTTTCCCTTTAAGAAGGAAATCAGTTTTATTTTTTTAATAAGATCTTCTTTATTGTGAAAGTGATATAAACCACTGCAGCTGATGAGGAAAATAGAAGGAATAATCAGCTGTAACTTTATGATAGTGTCTAAACCAATTCCATATTTATTTTAATTATGATTTGTTAATACAATGAAATTATTGCTTTAAAACTTTTCATATTGGCTTTTTTAAAAAAAATAAAGCCATTATATATATATACATATATATATATATATATATATATTTTTTTTTTTTTTTTTTTTTTGGCCTTCTGTTTCACCCTGAACCAAAGGGATTATTAGGGATTAAAAGGGCTCAAACTGGAAATTGTAGGAATCAGCTGCTATGATGTTATCTTAAAAGTAGCTTCTTGCCTGAGGATTAAAATGTGTAGTCAATTAAATCTTCATTATTTAGAGGAATTAGAAGAAATGCTGCCAAATAGGCTGACCCTTGATTCCATTTACAAATTCTTTTTAAAGGAAAGCCAGAGAGGAATCACTTACATACTCATCAAATCTCTAATAAAGTTTAATTCCATGAGCTAGCATCATCAATGACAGAACCATGGCCAAAATTGCAACAGCACTCATAAAGGTCTGCATTCTAAATGGACTTTCCTAAGGGTGATAATAAGTGTTGAATCATCCATGCGCCCACAGATCCACAAGCTTTCGGAAGTGGAAGGGAATTCTGATATCTCCATCATCATACTTACTATATTGTACTATTTTAATTGTCTGTTTATGTGACTTTCAAACCATGAGATGATAACTACCTTGGTATGTACTTAACACAGTGTAACGTACTAGGTTTTCAGTAAATATTGTACAAGAGATGACAACAGGAAATGAGGAAGGAAGGACTAAACAGGTGCATGAAGAAGGCCCAAAGAAGTTTAGCATCATGTCTGTGGCCACACAGATAATGACAGAGTAGAACTAAACCTTGATTTCCCAGTTCTCAAGTAGTTTTCTTTACAAAATCTCCTAAATTAATTATCTCTTTAAATTTTAGTTCTTTATCCACATTCTACTAATTTTTGTAGGTAACAATAGATAGCACTCTTACCATACTTACTGTCTTCTGGTATTTTTCTAATATTATTTCAATATATTAAGTTATTTGATCTTTATAACAACTCTGTAAGATAGGCACCATTTTCCCTACATCACAGGAAACTAAAATACAGAGATGTTCAGTAATATGCTCAAGGTCACATGTCTCATAATTGGTAAAGCTGAGATTGGAATCCAGGCAGTTACACACTAGAGTCTATGTATAAACCATTGTGATACATTCCCTGAAATAGAATCATTATCTTTTTGTTAAAGTTTTGTGAGGAAAAGAAAAGTAATTTTTTTTTAAAGATTTTATTTATTCATTTGACGGACAGAGATCACAAGTAGGCAGAGAAGCAGGCAGAGAGAGAGAGAGGAGGAAGCAGGTTCCCTGCTGAGCAGAGAGCCTGATGCAGGGCTCGATCCCAGGACCCTGGGATCATGACCCGAGCTGAAGGCAGAGGCCTTAACCCACTGAGCCACCCAGGCGCCCCAAGAAAAGTAATTCTTAACAATACAAAATAGCATAATACAAATTTTATTGTACAAAGAACATACATGTTCTAAAATGTCAGTTGATTTTATGTTTAAGATGCACATTTTTAATTTTCCATTGAGAGATATAGAAGCAATGGAAAAAATAATGCTTGCAAACTAAAATTATTGAGAAGTAAATTAAAGATATTTCTTGGGTATTAGTTTCACAGTATTCAAAAAATCAGAATTGATTCTTTGTTTCCCCAAGGCAGTTAAGACTTACCCTTTTTAACCTTTTCTGTATAGTTCTGAAGTAAAAGTCACTCTAGTGCTATTCATTTTTTTAAATGATTGCTGTAGGGTTTGCAATATACAGTTAAACTTACTACAGTCTTTCTTCAAATACTATTACATGGCTTCATGCATAACTTAAGAACCTTACAATAGTATAATTCCATTTCCCTCTCTGATCCTTGTGCTATTGTACTATACACTTTACTTCTATGTATGTTTTAAGCTCCACAATGCCTGGTAATTCTTTTTGCTTCAGTTGACTGTCTTTTAAAGAAATTTTAAAATGAGAAGAAAAGTGCTTCATATTTTCTCCCATATTTATCATTTCTGACACACATTTTTCCTTTCTGTAGATCCAAATTTCCATCCGATAAGATTTTCTTTTTGCTGGAGAAACTTCCTTGAACATAATTTTGTAGCTCAGGTATGATGATGATAAATTCTCTCTGCTTTTGTTTATCTAGGACAGTTTTTATTTTGCCTTAATTTTTGGAAAATATTTTGCTTCGTCCTCCTCCTTTGGCACTTTAAACCTTTTATTCCATTGGCTTTTGGTTTGCATGTTTCTAAAAAGAAGTCAGCTGTCATTCTTTTTTGTTGCCTCTAGGTAATCAGTCTTTTCTTCTGGCTTGTTTTAATATTTTCTCTTTATCATTGGTTTTCAACAATTTGGTAGTCATGTGCCTTGGTGCTATTTATTTTGTTTGTTTGTTTTTATCCTGCTTGAGATTCATAAAATTTCTGGGATCTGTGGGTTTATAGTTTTTGTCAAATTGGAGAAACTTTTCACTATATAATGCCTTCACATATTTTTCTGTTCTCCTACTCCTCTCCTGGGACTTTAATTTCATAGCTATTAGACTGGTTGCTGTTATTCAAGAAGTCATGAAGTTTCTATTCATTTTTTTTTCCTTTTTGTAGTCTTTTTTTTTTCTCTGTGCCTAATTTTGGATATATTCTAAATTGCTATGCCCTCAAATTCACTATCTTTTTTCCTTCTGCAGTGTCTTGTTTGTTGTTAACCTCATCAGTGAAATTTTCATTTCAGATAGTATATTCTTCAACCCTAGAAGTTCTATTTGATTCTTTTAAAAAACATCTTCTACTTCTTGTTATATTTATGTTTTCCTTTAAATACTTGCGCATAGCTGTAATAGTTGTTATCTTCTGGTATCATTATCTCTGTCATCTTTAGGTCTGTTTCTATTGATTAAGTTTTCTCTGGGTTCTGAATCACACTTTCCTACTTCTTGCCTTGTCTAGTAATTTGCTATTGGAAGCTGAGTACTATATATGTTATGTTGTTGAGTTTCTCCATTTGTTGTCTTTCTCTGAATAGTGGGACTTTGTTTTGGCAAGTAGTTAAATTACATGCAGATAAGTGTGACCCACGGAAGGCCTTATACTTTTCTAAGGCAAGTATTAGGTAGCCTTCTACTAAGATGTGACTCTACTGTGTCTGTACTGAATGATCTAGAATATCACTGAGGTCTCTACTAGTACTAGTACAAAATTAAAAATCAGGGATGCAATTTAGAAGAACCTGGTCAGGGGTGTCTGGGTGGCTCAGTTGGTTAAGCAACTGCCTTCAGCTCAGGTCATGATCCCAGGGTCCTGGCTTCGAGCCCCACATTGGGCTCCCTATTCAGGAGGAAGCTTGCTTCTCCCACTCCCACTCCCCTGCTTGTGTTCCTCTCCTGCTGTGTCTCTCTCTGTATCAAATAAATAAATTTTTAAAAAAAAATTTTAAAAAGAAGCTGGTCAGGATCACTTCACTGAGAAAGTGATGGTTTACACATAAATCCTCTTCTTTTGCTTTTCATTGCTGGAGCAGTGGGTGTGAATTATTCTGATAATATTGATATATGATAGCAAACTGCTTTGCAGGTCATAATGTTTTCTACTTTCACCAACATTTTGAGAGAATGCCTGCTTTACAATATCCTTGCCAAGTGTTTCCATAGTGTAGTGGTTATCACATTTGTCTCACAATCTCCTTGCCAGCATGGAGTGTTATGTTTAATAAATTATAGTATAATCTCTTGGAAGGAATATTATGCAGTCATTAAGATCATGTTTTTTGAAAACTACTTGATGACTTGGGGGAAGAACTCTCAAACCAATGTCAATTGAACAAAAGTAGGATAAAAAATTTTATATGTATCAAGCTCTCACTATTAAAGATCATATATATTTGTGTTAATAGCATTTATCTATGGATAATGGGATTATGAGGGATTTATATATTCTCATTTTTTAGTATAACCTTGATACTAAAAACTTTAAAATGTGAGGTTTCTGGTAAGTGGGTTACTCTGAACACAGAAATACTTGAGAGCAAGAAAGTCTATACACATAGAAACCGTATGCCCCCAACAAACTATAACTGGTGTCACATCTTTCAGCCTCTGTATTCATCAGGAATCCTCTGATAATGGAACTATCTGAGCTATCAAAAGGAATATCCTGACAGCACCTCCCACCCCAATTTGAATTTACAAAAGTTACATAATTGGTCAACTCTGTTTTGGATTGGTTTTATTTGCTTTGACTAATTTGGTCTAAATGCATTTTCCTTGCCTCCCATTTGATACTTTAACACTGAATGTATTAGTTTGCTAGGACTGCCATAATGAAAGATCATAGATTAGTTGGTTAAACAACAGAAATTTATTCTTACAGTTCTGGAGGCTGAAGTCCAAGATCAATGTGCTGCCAGGGTTTGTTTCTTCTGAGACATCTTCCCTTGGATTGCAGAGACCATCTCCCTGTGCCTTCATATGATTTTTACTTTCTACATGCCTGTGTCTAAATTTCTTCTTATAAGGACACCAGACATACTGGATTACGGCCCACCCTAATGACCTCGTTTTACATTAATTACTTCTTTAATTACTTCTTTTTATTTCTAAATATAGTCATCTTATGAGTACTGGAGGTTAGGACATCAGCATTTGAAACTTGAGGGGACACATTTCAACTAAACTGAATAAATTTAGCTCTTCAGACCCCTCATGGATATAGCAGAAGCAGAAAACCCATTTCTTTGCTCTCTGAACATAAGTTTTAGATCACGAAGTGCATGGTGTTGAATTTGGCTCTCTCACTTAAGAGCTATTTGGCGTGAGATAGTCTATCTAACCTCTTTTTTTTTTTTATAAACATATAATATATTTTTATCCCCAGGGGTACATGTCTGTGAATTGCCAGCTATCTAATCTCTTTACATTTAAGTATCCTCATCTCTTAAACAGGGACAATACAAGCACATCCTCATAGGTTTATTGTAGCATTCAGTGATTTAACTTATGCAGATTTGAAGAACAGTATTTGTCCCAAAGCTATATACTAAGTGTTCAATAAATTTAGCTGTCGTATCAAAT
This sequence comes from Mellivora capensis, assembly GCA_004024625.1. Lineage (NCBI taxonomy): Eukaryota > Metazoa > Chordata > Mammalia > Carnivora > Mustelidae > Mellivora > Mellivora capensis. The sequence goes on along the minus strand of PISX010007264.1, from coordinate 43,318 downwards.
TATCTAATTAATACAGCTCTCTAACACTGTATTTGACACAGGAAATATAGTGATGAACACAAAAAACACTCTGTCTTCACTGGGGGGGCGGGTCTGGATCTATGTGTCATCCTTATTTACAATGAGACAACTTTTTTCCTCCTTCTAAAAATTCTATGTAGAAATATTTTTCTAAGGGATATTGAGCAGTCAGAGCATGCTTGATTTCTGTCCTTGCCTCATTGTGGGAGTTGACTCCTATACATGGTTTATAGATTTCGGGAAAGGTAAAGTCTGAAAAAGAAACCTGTGGTGACAAATCCTATATTTTCTTTTTTTTTTAATATTTATTTATTTGATAGACAGAGATTACAAATTGTCAGAGAGGCAGGCAGGGAAAGAGGAGGAAGCAGGCTCCCCGCCGAGCAGAGGGCCGGATGCGGGGCTCGATCCCAGGACCCTGAGATCATGACCTGAGCCGAAGGCAGAGGCTTTAACCCACTGAGCCACCCAGGCTCCCCCAAATCCTATATTTTCTTTATGACCATCTCCTCTTTCTCTATTCCTTAACAAGACACCCACACACACACACACACATACACACACTCATTTATAACCCATTAGCTGTGCTGGACACACTTTCTAAACCCATGTGCCCAGATTCTGTACCTAGATAATGCTATCTTGTGAGGTCGTGGTATCTACTCCATGAAGCAGTCCTTCTAGAATGCTTTGATGACTAAAAATATGGATGATGTATCTGCCCTTTGTACACCAGCTCTTCACGCTTCTGTGGGAACATGTGCTTTGGGTGCTTTTTCAAGCAAGGACTTGTGCTGATCTACCTCATACATTAATTCTAGATGTAGTAATACTTTGGGAAAGGAATATGATCCCCAAAATAACCACAAGGAGAAGTGTGTCATGAAAGGTCATGACAGTGGGGCAGAGGATATTGGACAGAAGAGTTCTAAAAATAGGGAGCAAGAGATCAAAGAACCAGCAGCAGCAAGGAACCTTTTTTGGCTTTGATTCACAGAAGGAGGAGGCAACCCTCCCCAGCCTGCTCGTGCCTTCTGCTTCACCTGCCACTCACACCCCACTTGTGGAACTGCAGGGGGTTAGGGGGTGGAGAGTGTATTTCTCTCCCCTGGGAGCTGACTGCCTTTAAATCATCTTGACGAAAAGTGTATTTAAGTAGTACTTTAAAACATGTCAAAATAGGTCACATTTTGGAGAATTTTATTTTACTGTCATATTCCTAATATTGCAAGGAAAGTCTAAGCATTCTGATGAAGAGGACTGCATTTCTCCTTTCTTCTGGACCAGATCTTTGGATTTTACAACCTAACATAGATTTTTTTATTGTCTCCCTACCTTGTACCTGATGATTAATTACTTGCAAAGCCAAGCACCAAATTTATGCGCATGCTCTACACACGGGGTAGGTAGAATCAGCACCATCAGATTCCATCAGCCACTGTGGGTTTCCCGCGAGAATGGGGTATGGGAGTATCGGGCTGCAGGTGAAGAAAACTGATTTTAGATATGCTGTCCAATGCCCTCTCCTTTTATATGTAATTCTATATATATACCATTATTTGGCAATAATGAGGTGGGTAGGTTAAAACAGGTTAAAAAGACAGACATCTTTGAATGAATTTTGACAGATGATTGTATTTGGGGTGGGGGTGGAGTTCTTTTCTAATCTCATAAACTAGAGAATCAGAAAACTTGCCACAAGTCCTAGAATCTCTCTAAAGGTCAATTTCCTCAACAGTAAAATGAGCTTATTGGCACTTGGTTTAAAGACAATATAAGTGTGTGGAGGTTCTTACGAACTATACAGTGCTGTACAGATATTCCTTTTAAACTGCATAGCTGTCAGGGAATCAGTCTGTACGTTCAGGTCTACCCTTTCCTACTCAAAGAGGCTTCTTTTTATTCATTTCAAAGCTATTTGCTTCACTCTGGTGTGGAAGGCACTGTGCCAGGCACCAAGACACTTTCAGACATGAATCATACCCAGAGCCTGCCCGCAAGGGAACTTAGGGTACAAGGAGACAGATAAGACATTAAAAAACGCACTGCTTGATTTTAAAAATTTAGCTTCTAATGACCTTCTTAATTGAGCATAATATCACATTTTTAAAAGTGGTTTAGTAATCCCTCTTAAATATTTAAATAGTAATGTACATGTTAATCAACATGCCTCAGTCTGCTAAGAGCTTAATTAGCATGTATGCCATTAGTCGAGAATATTGAGAAGTGCGTGTGAAAGCAGAGTGTCTTGACCCAAGACAGACAATTTGGGCTACTGCAGTGGTTAATGATGACTGACCATACACTAATGCCAGCTCCTGTTGTGAGATCAGTCTTCATTAGGCTCCCCAAACCAAAACTGACCCCAAACAATTGATTCTGTCTGGTCCTAAAACCAATTTCTCCATTCGTTGTTTTTTTTTTTTAATTTTTATTTATTTGTCAGAGAGAGAGGGAGAGAGAGAGAGTGCGCGAGCACAGGCAGACAGAGGCAGAGGGAGAAGCAGGCTCCCTGCCGAGCAAGGAGCCCGATGTGGGACTCAATCCCAGGACGCTGGGATCATGACCTGAGCCGAAGGCAGCCGCTTAACCAACTGAGCCACCCAGGCGTCCCTCCATTCGTTTTGAGTCAAGGCTTTCTTAGCCTGAATCCACGAGTGAAAGGCCCTTTTTTCAGTTGCAGTTAACAAATCTCTGACTTTATTCTTTAAAAAGGGTGGGGGGGAAAGTTGAGATTTCTCCAAGAGACTCGGATTCCTCATACTTGTGCAAGGGAAATACGCAGTTATGATCTTGAAAATTATGTGATTTGTTGTCGATTTAATGAAAATAAGATATTTGGCTAATAAAACTTCCAGCTATCTGAAAACCACCCCAAAATCTGACTTCTGTAAAAATCTGGCCTAAAACACATTCTCATCCAGAATTATGACTTCAAAAGTATTCCTTGAATAATACTCTAGGACTTCTGAAAATACAAGACATGATTCTGATCTCTTCTCATACAAGAAACCTGCGTCAGAGATCAGGACTCTCACCATTTCCTTTTCAGGATAACTATGAGGGCCTGTACATGGGTCTGGAGAAGGCCTCTCCTTCAGGCATTAATAGGTTTAAATCAGTGTGAGAGATCTTAAATACGGTCTTTGGGAAAAAGAAGCTATTGTAAGCTCAGAAAAGAGGAATGTTTCATTCAGTGCTCAGAATAATGGTTGAAAAGTATTATGAACAGGGGGCCTGTGGGTGTTAACACTTAGCTAATGAGTTCCACAGTACGGTGGGAAGAGAAATAGAAGTACTGTGTGAGCAACAAGTGTAACCTTCAAGTGAAGATGCTCCTGGCAGGCACAGAGGCCAGGGTTTCATGATAAGGACAAGACATACAACTCCCAGCCAGCATCCTTGGACAGTACCTTTATAGAGCACCCAGCAGGCTGGCCCCAGCTCTCCATCCTGTGAGCCTCTGACTCAAATGCCTCCGATAAAAAGGGCCCAGATCGGTATCATATTTCCAATTACAGGTCAGTAGGGAGACCTGTGATGCCTCAGTTGCCCATTGCCTTTTGGTAAACAGTCCCCCAAGTAGCGCTGCCAACACCTGGATTCAGTCAATTCACACAATGGGTATTTATCAATCATCTAGTCTCTGCCACCTGCCGAGCTCAAAGAATCGTCTCCTACCTCCACCCTTCAATTTGTGTTTCAATAAAGTGCAGTGAGCTTCTGCAGAGCTATGGTGGAGTCCCTTCTACTGGTCAGCCTCTTTGCTGGTAGCCTCTGGGCCCCCAATGGCTTCTGGCCTTACGTTCACAATTTGGACCTAAGTCACTCATGGGTTCTCACCAAGCATCCTAAGTGTTTCCAGGAGACTCTAGAAGCTTTCATCTTGAATTAGCCAAGGATTATCACTCTTTCAGAAGACTAATCAGCTTGCAGAGTCAAAGTAAAGGTCAGGATTTATTCCCTGGCTTTTCTGGTATTTACTACTGTCTACCAAATGACTCTAACTCTTAGTAACTTAAGACCGTTCCCATTACACTTCAAACTCACATTACGCTGTATGTTAACTAACTGGAATTTAAATAAAAACTTAAAAACAAACAGAAAAACAGTATCTATTAAACTACATCTCATAGATTCTGTGAGTCAGGAATTTGGACAGGACTTAGCTGGGAGATTTATCTGCGCCTTCTGAGATGGCTGAAGTTACTCATTGGTACTTAGCTGGCAGATAGGCGGCTTGAGAGGGTCACCAGGAAGATTGTATTCTATGTCTGGCACCTTGGTGGGGGTGGCTGGAAGTGTAGGCTCAGCTGGGACTGTCTACTGGAGCCTGTACACATGGTGTTTCCAGCACCATGGTTTCAGGGCGGTGGGACATCTTCTATGGAGGTTCAGCAAACATCAAACACAGAACCAGGAGGAAGCTGTGTGGCCTTTCCTGACCTAGCCTCAGAAGCATTCCCTCTGCAGCAATCTCTTAGTTGCAAGTGAGTCATAAGGCCATCTCAGATTCAAGGGGAGAGAAATAGACTCCCTTTTCTGATGGGAGGTCACATTTTGGGAGAGCTCGGGAAATCATTTAGCCGCCATCTTTGGAAAATGCAGTCTCCCGCCTTAGCCTCTGTGTCTCATTTATTGCTGAACTGCCTCTGAATACTGATACTGGCCAGGCAGTCAGTTACTGTTATTTACGCAGAAGCCAACCTTCCTCCCTCCCTCATTCTCCTTCTCCCTACTTGAGATGCCCACTCCCAAGAAACTTCCCAAAGACTACCTGAAAGACAAGGAATAGTAAATAGGTTCTTAGTTCAATCTGGCAAGATGATATGGGTCAAAGTGGAAGGAATAATCATGATGAGAAGAATAAAAGGAGGCTTCATTGAGGAGGTGGCCATTATGCTGCACTTTGATAGACAAATAGAATTTTGACAGATTGAGGACAGTGGAGAAAGGCATGTCATTTCCACCTGAGTGAAAGCACAGAAGTATGGAAAGGTATGTTGTATTAGGAAAAGCTAGGATTGCAAAGAATTTGAACTTCAGATTCTATAACCACGAGAAGCCAAGTTTTTAGCTGTGTTTTAGGAAGATGACTCTGGTAGTGGTGTGTGGAGAGGTGAGATTTGGTCATGGGGGAAAAATGGTCTAGTAGTATGTGTAGAATAGTATCCTACAGTGTATAGTATCCTTTTGAAAGGAAAGGAGATGGCTTTCTATCTCTCCCGATCTGAGAGAGAAACAGTAACAGTGACTCTTTCACCAGAAATCATGGCTTAAATGGTATAGTCCATCACTATGCTTGGACCTTCTGTCAGCAAAGGCGTGTCTAGACGTGTTTAGATTGGCTACTTCATCGGACTAGTCATCCCCTTGGGATTTTATCCCACTCACCCTCCACCATCCCGGTGAATTTGTGCCTCAGCAGCCCTGCAGACCTGCCTTCAATTTCCCATGATCACATCACACCCTGTCCCAGTGAAGAAGGTCTCGACTTTTCTGCTGTTTCTCCCCTCATTCCCTCATACTCTAGACTGCAACCCCATAGAAATTCTTATCATTCCCTGGCATCCTGTGGCCCATCTCACTGCCATATCTCTGCATTTGATTTTCTCTCTGCCTAAAGAATTTTCTGTCACCCTTTCTCCACCAGACAAATTCCTAGTCATCAGTTCATGCCCAACTGAAATGTCACCTCTGTGAAGCATGACGAATGAGGCTGCTACCTTCTGGTCTCCACGATGCTCTGGCTTCTGTTATAACATCTGTCTCTTTATATCGTCATGTGCATTTCACATGTATTTTGTAGATTAGACTGAGGCCTTTGAAGGAACAGACCGTGTCTTATCTTTGTATCAGTAGCGTGTCTCATAGGATTGGGTAGTCAATAAATATTACACGAAGGAAAGAAGGAAAGTGGGAACGTCATTTGACTCTTGTTGATATAAATGTCGTAAATGCTGGTCCATGTTTCTGATCTAGAAATTCAAAGTCTGACACTGAATGACCAAGTAGTTGGTACCATTCTATGCAGAACAGCGGTGTCTAAGTTTGCTCTTAAGAAGCTAAGTTTCTGTTGGCATAAAGTTACTGAAGTAATCTAGAAAATCAGCCCCAGGGACGCCTGGGTGGCTCAGTTGGTTAAGCGCCTGCCTTTGGCTCAGGTCATGATCCCAGCGTCCTGGGATCGAGTCCCGCATTGGGCTTCTTGCTCGGCAGGGAGCCTGCTTCTCCCTCTGCCTCTGCCTGCCACTCTGTCTGCCTGTGCTCGCTCTCTCTCTCTCTCTCTCTCTGACAAATAAATAAAATCTTTTATAAAAAAAAAAAAAAAGAAAAAAGAAAATCAGCCCCAGAAAGCCAGCAGATCCCAGAGTACTAGAGCTCTATTGACAAACCGTGTTAGTTTCTAACAGACAGTTTCCCAGAGGTTTCATGAGCATCCCAACAGCGGTATCTCTCATGTCCTAGGAACTATTAACTCTCGTTTCAGAGCTGCGGGGCAGCCCTGTGTCCTTGCCTGGATTCATCAATAACATTCTTTTCGCTGAAAGGCTGACATTCACAGGTAGTTGAGGTCATTGTCAACTTCTGTGGTCTCCTTTTAAAACCTAAGGTCATACATTCATGAAATCCTTCCTGACATAGTGAGGATAATAGAAGGGAACTCAGCTTACATGTATACTAAGCCCTAAAGAATGCGCCGTGGGCAGAGCTCAGCTTACTCGGGAGAATTTTGTTTGCACGGGGTTTCAGAGCCTGAGTAGTTTCCGAGCCAGGGTGGATGGGAGGTTTTCCCTTTCACCAAGAACCCTGCCATGAAGGGCTTTGTATAAACCAAGGCAGCATTCACGCGTTGGTGGTGGTGGTGTTTGCACTATAGCTAGCCATGCTGCCTTTGCCTCCTTAAGCCTCAGATTAATGTAAACATACTCATGTAGAACTTTTACATTCTCCCTTTTTTATTACACCCTTGGGGTATATTCTGGACTTATTAAACGACAGTCTGTAAAGCTGTAACATTTTGAATCCTTCTGACTACAAGGTTTTGATTTCATTTTATCCATTAGTTAGCACCACCCCCCTAGCCTCTCTCTCTTAATTTCCCTTTCAGGCGTTTCCACCTCTAAGGTGACCCCTATGTGAAAATGATCATTTTAAGACATATAAATTATGCGTAATTCATCCCAACACCGACTAATTCTCCTCTATGGTTGCCCTTTAAAGAGGGATCTCCCGTAGTCCATCAAGGGATCACTAAGGATTTGAAGCAGGTGAAGATGGGGAGGTTCGATGAAGGGAGAGGGGACTCTGGTTGGGTCTCGCTGGCCTGTGTGTCCTAATGTTGCCACTTATCCTGGTGACTGGTCCCTTTCTGGGGGTGCCTCAGCTGTTCTTGGGATCAACTCTTCGTCAGAGGTTTGAAATAGATGAAATGAGGTAGCCCTTAGGAGATGTGCACTAAAGATTGGTGTCTGTCCTTTCTTCCTTGACAGTCCAGTAGAGCAGGAGAAGGCAAAAGAATCAGAAACTTCACACAGAAGAGTTAGGAAACAGTGTCAGCTGGGCACATCTAAAATTAGAATATGTAAATATGTAAATAGGATCCAACTGACAGTAATTTGACTTGCAATTTTCGACTAAAATCTCTATTATACCAGGCAGGGCCAATTTTGTGATTCGGTAGCTACATTTATAATCACCATTATTTTAAAGGGCTCCTTGACTCTAAAGCTTCTTTGGCATCATAAAAACTTCTATTATAGAAATTAAAGGTCTAGAAATAAAGGTCTGCAGGTGCCAGTGAATGGAGGCCCAGCCTAAGTGCCTATAATGTAAAACTTGTCTATGTTTATACAAAACACAACTTAGTCTTTCCTCCAAAGAGATGAGAAAGTTCACGCTACTGAAATTTAACCCATATAATTAAATGAGAAATAAGAGATTTAGCTCTTAAATATATTAATATCTTCTCCTATTAAAGCTTAATCAAAGACCCTCTCTATTTTCCTGACTCCTTTCTTCATCTTTGATTCCTAAAGCTTTTGAAACTTGCAAGTAGAAAATGTGAAGTACAAAGAAAATGCCGTTGATACTTGGCTACATATTCGAGAGTCAAACTTAACAGAAGCAAGAGGAAAAAATAACAGGTCTTGATGATGGAAGCAGAGACCAAACATCTTTCATGTTCTACTTCAAGGTCTGAATCTAACAGAAAAGGTCTAGATGAGTAGCACAGGCCCTCAGACCAGCAACGCTGGTCACACCTGGAACTTGTTAGTCCTGCTAATTCTTCAGCCTCATTCCGCATCTACTGAATGAGAAACTCTGAGGTGGACTCAGCAATCCTTGTTTTAACACACTCTCCAGGTGGTTCTGATGGTGGTTGATTTGAGGACCATTGGACTAGAATAGATTTTGAAGAACAGAGGAACATAATTGTCAGAGTGTCATTGTAAGGATTTTACTCCATGCTTGAAGAGAAACAAACAAAAATTACTGAGCTATACGGTGCTTAGAGGAAATAGCCTTCTGGGAGCCAGCACTACTACAGAATAACAGTTTGAGGAAGATTCAGAAGGTCACCTATTATAACCTATCTCATTAATTCAGAAATGTTTTAACTCCCAAAGTTAGGTTATGAATGGTCTTGGATCTAACATTATGTACAGAGGAGATTGATGCCCAAATGTTTTAGGGTAGTCTGGGTTACACAGAATGAAAAAGGTTTCCTTGTTGAGAAGTGCTACAAGAAGAGAACACATTTCGGGGCGCCTGGGTGGCTCAGTCGTTAAGCGTCTATCTTCAGCTCAGGTCATGATTCCAGGGTCCTGGGATCGAGCCCCGCATCGGGCTCCCTGCTTGGCAGGAAGCCTGCTTCTCCCTCTCCCACTTCCCCTGCTTGTGTTCCCTCTCTCACTGTTTCTCTCTCAATAAAATCTTGAAAAAAAAAAAAGAGAACACATTTAATTTTGTGTAATCCAGTGCTCTGCAGAACTTCTCAGAGATTTTAATATGTGAAGGTGTAATTGTGGGTTTCCAAACGATATTCTCTTTTGTGTATGGCTGGTGCTTTAGTTTATGGTGTCTCTCAAAGTGTTGGACTGTGAAAACCTTTTCTATGGAATGTCCCTTGGGACCAGAGTTGTAGAGAATCTATTTTAGGAAATGCTGAGTTGAATTATAGAATGATAGAATTTCTTGCTTGGAGCTGTCTCTAGATAACAACCGGTCGAATCCCTTCATTCTAAGCACCTGGTTTGCCTAAATTCACAGAAACTAAATATTCTGGAGCCACTTTTAACTTCCATTTTGTGCTGTTACCAACCTTTGCAGATATGAGAATCTTTTTTAAAACATCAGATTTCATGGATACACACCCACCTCCTACATGAATGGAAGTTAAGTATAATGTTTTACACCCAACAGTTAGATAGTGGCCTAACAATGGGTAAAACCACAAGCTTTGGAGTCCAATTCCAGCTCCATTATTTACAGTAAAATCAAAGGGTGAGTTACTTAAACTCTACAAATCTGTTTCTTGTATAAAATGGTGATAACAATTGTACTTCCCTTCTGGGTGCTAATAAGAGGCAAAACAACATAATTTCTATAACATAGTTAGCACTCTGCTTGCCACACTGTAAATGTTCAATAAATGTTAGTCACTGTTTCATTGATTGATTAAAAATATGTATAATGGACAGAAGTTGCTGAAATTCACAATGCCTGTAAAGAATTTGTATTTTAGGGGCGCCTGGGTGGCTCAGTGGGTCAAAGCCTCTGCCTTCAGCTCAGGTAATGATCCTGAGGTCCTGGGATCAAGCCCTGAGTCAGAATCTCTGCTCAGCGGGGAGCCTGCTTCCTCCCTCTCTCTCTGCCTGCCTCTCTGCCTACTTGTGATCTCTGTCTGTCAAATGAATAAATAAAATCTTAAAAAAAAAATTTTTTATTTTATTAAACCAAAATAGACTGCACATGCTTTTGGGGGGAAATACTATATAGAAGTTTAAGACATTATATTTACCCTACAAAATCTGATGTCCAAATCATTTGCAGGTTCCTTTTTTTTTTTTTTTTTAAGATTTTTGTTTGTTTGCTTATTAAAGAGAGCTCCAAGCAGGGGGAGGCAGAGGACAGAGGGACAAGCCGACTCCCACTGAGCACATAGTCTGATCCCAAGACCCCGATATGATGACCTGAGCCAAAGTCAGATGCTCAACTTCCTGAGCCACCCAGACACCCCGGAAGAGTCTTTGCAGTAATTCTACAATAGTTGAGGTTTACACATTAAGATCCAATGGCCCGTGTTAACCTATTTTTGTCTAAAAATAGATTATCTATTTTTAAAACATTTACATGAGGAGAGAACCCTCTGCCTTCTTTGTTCCATTATTCTATGCTAAAATTCCCTTGCAGTGGATTTTTTATGTGTCTCTTTGGGCATGTTCGAAGCCCATTTCCTCTGATCTAATCTTCTGCAGACCTAACAACTGGTCAGCGTTTTCCTCACAGTAACATTTACTCTGAGAAAAACCTCTTTCTAAAGAAACCACTCTGTCAGTCAGCTAATGGTATTATGTGCCTGGCACTTGAGCAGACACACCTTTGGACAACTGGAAGACATTTGAAACCTCTGCTGTCACTTCCAAGAACTTACGATGTGGTTGAGGGAACAGATTTGTCACCTGAGAGTATTCAAGTGCTGTCCTGATAGTACTGCTTGAAAATGCAGTTGACGTTCAGAAAAAGGCAAAATCAGTGTGGGAGAATATTTGCAAAACCCCATGAAGGCAGAAGCGTGTTTGGTGTAAAAATCCTGAATTAGGAACCAGAATTTAGGCTCTAATCCAGGCTTTGTTTTTGTTGTTTGTTTTAAGATTTTATTTATTTATCTGAGAGAGAGAGCACAAGTGGGGTGAAGGGCAGAGGGAGAAGCAGACTCCCTGCTGAGCAGGGAGCCCAATGAGGGACTCCATCCTGGGACTCCCTGATCGTGACCGGAGCCAAAGGTAGACAGATGCTTAACCAACTGAGCCACCCAGGAGCCGACTGAATCAGGCTTTGAAATGAACTCACTGTGTGACCTAGAGCTAGATCTCACATCTCTAGATCTTCTTATCTGTAAAATGAACGATTGGAGTGGGCTCTGCCTGACTCCACTTCATGGTGGGAGACCTTTATCCCCAGTGCACATTTTCATACTGAATGCTCACATAGCCGCTGCGATAGGTACTGTTAGTAGACCCATTTTGCAGATAAGGACACTGAGCTCAGCAAGGTTACATAAACTAAAATTACTTAGCTATTAGCCGCTTCTAGTACCCTGGCTGCTTTTTTCTTTTCTTTTTTCAAGATTTTATTTATTTATTTGACAGACAAAGATCACAAGTAGACAGAGAGGCAGGCAGAGAAAGAGGGGGAAGCAGGCTCCCCGCCGAGCAGAGAGCCCAATGTGGGGCTCGATCCCAGGACCCTGGGATCATGACCTGAGCCAAAGGCAGTGGCTCAACCCCCTGAGCCACCCAGGCACCCCGTGGCTGCTTGTTTCTCAATCACAACACCAAACTTCTCTTTTGAGGGGATGGGAAAGAGTTTAAGCTACACCGTCCGAGATGGGTGAAGACAGAGACTGAGTTTCACTCTGGGGCCAACTCAGTTGCCAGAGAACATGGCAATTTATAGTACAACTTCCTCCCTGCCCCCAGAAAACCTATAATATGAGGTTATTTCTGTCCCCAAACACCAGTATTATTATGGAGATTAGCTGGACATGAAGTTAGTTTGTTGCTTACTCATTAACCTTTTCTTCTGTAGGCTTTTTTTTTTTCTTTTGTGAATTCACCATTTTTAAATTGCTTTTTTCTAAGTTCTTAATTTCGTAAATAAAGCTCTTCCCACCATCATGTATACAGAAAAATCATTTTCTCCCCACCTTTTGCAAATCATTAGCCTGTAAATAATCACAAGCATAATACCCCATTCAGACTTTTAATAAATTTATTTATTATTTATTTGAGAGAGAGAGTGAGAGAGCACGTGTGGACAGGAGGAGAGGCAGAGGGAGAAGATCTCAGGCAGACTCTGCACTGAGCTGGGAGCCCGAAGTGAGGCTCAGGTGGGGCTCACATGGGGCTCAATTGCACACCCCGACCCTAAATCAAGAGTCGGGCACTTAATGGACTGAGCCACCCAAGTGCCCCTTGTTTAGACTTTTAATAAAAGAATGACTACACTGACTTTCATCTGCTTCTACTCCACTTCGAGTTGAGAATCCCATGACTTTTTCAGTCTCTAATTAGCATTGTTTGCCTTCTGTCTTTGCTTTGAACCTGACCTTTTAGAGGTGGGAGAGCCAGGGATGGTAATCCTGGACTTCTGCGGACTGCTTACTTGGTTTCAGTTACTGCTCAAGGTGTATTATATTTGATCTGCACACAAGCCCCAGAAGTTAGGAACTAGTAATTGTTCCCATTTCACAAATAAGGAAACTGAGATGAAAGTAAATTGTCCTAAGTCGTGTATTCATTGAGCATGTCAAGAGTCCACCTCGGAGTTTGGCACCCAAATGTAAGCCCTTCAACTTGAGATTACACTTTTGTCTCCCCCAAAGGAAAGACGTGGGACATATGTGGGTGGATCAGTTGCCTTTTCTTCTTCTTTAGGTTGAGCTGATTTAGATGAAGTTTACTCGAGCACTGTAAAAAGATTCATTATTGAGGCTAGGAGAAAATTAGCAGCAACGGAAGGGAATTAAGAGAGGGAACATTTTGGATATACATTTATGTCTCACACACGCCTCTTTCCCGAAAGCAGATTTGTTTCCTGACCAATTTTCCTAGTGAAAGAGGTCATTCACAGCTAGGAGAAGCAGGCCCCACAGCTGAGAGGATTCGACTGCCACTGTGATTGCAGTTAGTAGTGAGTTGGAGAAATTAATCGCTTACTGTCATTTCTAACGTATTTTAATAATCGACAGAATGAAAATTGACCTCTAGAAAAGCAAGAAGGGCTCCAGGAAATTACTCCCTCTGCTTTATCACAACTGCTTTGTCTTATTGTCATGCTAAAATCACATGTCTGATATTTTATTTTCCCTTGCTGATAGAAGGATTTTAAATTATTCAAAGAAAAGAATGTGAAGGCCTCTGCTTTGCTGCTTCTCTCCTCTCTGCCTTGAGAGTTGGTTCCCTTTTTGAGCTCCCTCTCTCTGCCTTGGAAAGGGTTCCTTTTCCGTTGGGAGTCCCATCCCAGCCCTGCTTCAGGCCCATGAACGTGAAGGACAGAGTCTGCGCTGCTGAATGAAGCAGAGGAATGTTTGAGTGGCAGGCGAAGGGGGTTGTTGACTTTACTTAAAATATTTTTTGAAAATATTTCATATAATGTTGGGTTTTGTAGCTCCCCTAGCTCTTCTCCGACCCCCCACTTTTAAATAAACGTGTAGAATTATAGTGTGTACAGAGGAAGTTAGAAAATGAACCCCACTGTTCCTATCTCCACAGGCATCCGTGCGGGTGTGCCTGGGTGAATGGGCCCTTTAGGAATTCTAAGGGGCATCCTCCGGAGCCAAATTCTTCAACAGGGCAAACCTCCATCAGCTGTGTAAATAGTGTGGCAATGTGTGGAGGCCACAGGCAGTTTCCTGATAGTCAGCTTCTGTGCCCAGGTGGTTGAAAGGAGTCGTGTTCCATCGTGAGGCTGGCAAAATGTGAGTTGAGTCTTGTAGGTAGGCCCTGATGCGTGGGTGGGTAGAAATGTCCTCTTCATTTTATTCAGGGCAGAGGAAGGCAGTCTGATGAAGATAGGAAGGGCCGGTCGCTAAAACCACACGTGACAGAAAGCTGCTGGGTGTGTGACTGAGGAAAGAGCTGTCACTGCTGACGCAACGGGCCCCACGCTGGCGTTGTTCACCCCAGCCCCAGAAATTCCTGGGACCAGTCAGAGGACAGGGTGCTCGGAGGACATGGTGCTCTGAGGTGGTTTATTTAGTGCTCTTTAGAATGGGAACTGCAGTGCAATTCATGTGTCTAGTTTCTTTGCCCCACATCAGCTGAAAGCAGGCAGCAACCCCAAAGGCGTTGTCAGTCGAACGGTTCGTACTGCGCATGCCCGTGCCTCTGCTGGGGGCTGGTCTGCAGATGCGTTCTCCTGGGGCTCTTCCTGGGTGGCAATCTGGATGCTGGCCCCGGCTCCTGGATCTTGGGTCCTCTTCGTTTTGTTTGCGTATTCTGCAGTCTTCATCACTCTGACATCCAGTGTGTTTGTTTCACCTAAACGAATGGGCATGGAGACAAAGCAACGAGGTACAGTTGGTCCTCTGTGTACATCTGTACCTAATGCGTTTCTGGAAATAGGTACAAATCTGCAAGGCTCAAATAAGAGATTTGTCTGTTGTAAGCAACATCCCAGTACCAAAGAGCTCAAAATGCTATAAGATCCCTAAATACATCTTGGTTTTTAGAAATAGTCTTTCATCGTGTCTTTCTAGAATTTGGTGGGGGCTCCTGCACTCCTTCCTCTCAGGCCAGACACCTAGGGTCAGCTGGACCTGAGCCAGATGAGCTGGCTCAGGTCCAGCTATCATCCAGCTGAAGCCAGGGTTCCTCTGCTTTTGACTTGGCCACTGTTTTCCCATCTTCACCTTAATCATGTTAAGTTTATGAGACTTACCCTTTTCATCAATAGTATTGGTATTTATTTTTCCATTTTCAACCACACTTTTATGGATGTCTGTGGTTACAACCCATTGAAATGCTCAAATAATTACTTAAACAGGTACTCTGGGGCAAACATGGCATCCCAGCGCCCAAACAGAACAACTGTGCTCTCTGTCATCTGGTTTCACCATGACCAGTCGAAGTACCAAGCTTCTCCTTTCTTTAGTGTCCTCTCAACTTGCCTAAACCAGTCTGGGAATTACTAGAAAAGGGATTGCATGCTGTTTTGGGTATGTTTTCTTGAAGTGATCAACTTTTTGGTGTTGGTGAGTCGCTCAGAACCACAGGAATTGATAGAAGACAGGCTTAGAGGCAGTTGCTTGTTTCTTGTGTGCGCAGTGAGCAAATCTGCCTCGTCAATCTGGGAGAAAACTGTCACCAAGCTAGCTCTCAGAATACCCTTCAGATATTGTTGTTTTCTTCAAAATAATAGAATGTCTGACCTGTTGTTGTTTTGTTGTTGTTAAGGTTCAATGTGGTAGGCATGTGTATACATTATGACTATGAATTTTTTTTTAAAGATTTATTTATTTATTTATTTATTTGTCAGAGAAAGTGAGAGCATGAGCAGGGGCCAGAAGGAGAAGGCTCCTCGCTAGGCAGAAAGCCCAACACGTGACTTGATTCCACAACCCTGAGATCATGACCTGAGCTGAAGGCAGATATTTAACCAACTAAGCCACCCAGGTGTCCCAGTTGTGACTAAGAATTTAAGAGTAATTCCAAAAAGGGGGTGCCTGGGTGGCTCAGTCGGTTAAGCATCCACCTTTAGCTTAGGTCATGACCCTGGGTCCTGGATCAATTCCCACATCGGGTTCCCTGCTCAGCCGAGAGCCTGCTTCTCCCTCTCCTTCTACCTCCTTTCTCTCTCTCTCTCTCAAATAAATAAACAAAATCTTAAAAAAAAAAAAAAAAAAGAGTAATTCCGGAGAGGAGGAAGGAAATGGAAATGGGGGACTGGATGGGGGTTCTGGATTGTTCTATGTCTTTTGTTATCACATTTACTGGCTCCTTGTGAAGATGATCTGGTGAAGTATTAAACTAGACTTCATCTCTATTCTAATATCACATAAAAATAGATCTGAGAAGCAGTGTAGTAGAATCATTAACAACATGGACTCTGAAGGAGAAAGAGAGTTTGGATCCCAACTTCACCACTTTCTAGCTGTGTGATCTTGGGTGAGTTGTTTAATGTTGCTGAGCTTTAAGGTATGCCCATCTCTCAAGGTCCTAACAAAGATTAAACTTATTTCATACATTTCTGTGAAATTACCCAGTGTTAGTCAACCAATGTCAGTTTGTTTCAATGATTTTCTTGGTGTGGTCTGAAAACCTGTGCTTCTCCATTTCATCTTTCACATTTATTAGCCTAGTAAGTGTACTAATCATGGTAAAAGGGGAATGAAAGACAACTGAAGTCATGCAAGTGTACTTTGGCCTTAGACAAGGTGGGCCTGAGTATTGGTGCCATCATTTTCTCCCTGTTTGTGGGTGACTTTTCATAAATCAATATGTTGGTTGAGGGTAGGAATAGATGGAGAACTGTTTCCTTTATAAGATTGGAAAACCATTGATCGAGCTCTTGGATTCTCACATCTTATGACCATTTATCTGGACTTGTGATGTTGAAAGATTTTCAGAAATTAAGCTACAAGGTGACACAAACTGCCTGTTTGCTTGTGTCAGAAATTCCAAGCCAGATAGCTGAAAATGGGAGAAATTAAGAGATCTGAGAGGGTAGAGAATTCTGATTTCCTCAGAATCTAAGCAGATTTGGGTGGAGGTAACATTTTAAAATCACACAGATTCCTGCAGGTCACACAGACTCTTAGGATTATTCACTTTTGGGGTCTTTTCAACGCTTAGGACATACCAGCAATTTGTCAGACTCTCCTGTAAGTAGTCTCATGTTTAAAAACACCAGTTTCGGGCGCCTGGGTGGCTCAGTGGGTTAAGCCGCTGCCTTCGGCTCAGGTCATGATCTCAGGGTCCTGGGATCGAGTCCCACATCGGGCTCTCTGCTCAGCAGGGAGCCTGCTTCCCTCTCTCTCTCTCTCTCTCTGCCTGCCTCTTGCCTACTTGTGATCTCTGACAAATAAATAAATAAAATCTTACAAACAAAACAAACCAAAAAAACCCCACCAGTTTCGGGGCTCAGTTGGGTGGCTCAGTTGGTTAAACACCTGCCTTTGACTCAGGTCATGATCCCAGGGTCCTAGGAGCCTGCTCCTCCCTCTCCCTCTGCCTGCCGTTCCTCCTGCTTACACACTCGCTCTCTGTCAAGTGAATAAAGAATACCTTAAAAAATTAAAAAGAAAAATACAAGTTTCTCATTTGAGCTCTTTTGTAGAATTATGGACAATGTGCAGGCCCCAGAGTGAGGAGATCTGGATTCAGCCCAGCCTCTGCCATTATTGGCTATATGACCTTGGGTGAAAGGATTCTTTAAAAATTCTGAGTTTCAGTTGATCCATTCCTATAATGTGTATCTTAATACCTACATGAGGGGTAGCTGGGTGACTCAGTTGGGCATTGGACTCTTGGTTTTGGCTCAGGTTGTGATCTCATGGGTCATGGGGTCAAGCCCTGCCTCCAGCCCAACTCAGTACAGTCTATTTGAGAGTCTCTATCTCTCCCTCTCCCCCCTTGTGTATGTGCACATGGGCCCATGCACACTCTCTCTCGTTCTCAAATAAATAAATAAAAAATTTTTAAATGCCTATATCAAGGAGTTGTTTGGGGACCTAAATAATAAAATGTGTTTAAAGTTTTTTGCAAGCTCTACCACTGAAATGAGGAGTTTTAGTAGTGGATGGTCGTAGGATTCTGCTATATCCCATAAAACATGAACAAGCACACATCTCTGCATAATCATTTACCCATTTTTGAGACTATAACAATGAGGAATGTAAACAAATGCCTGTGCCTTACTTTTGCTTTTTTCCTGTAACACTTTCCTATGAAATGCCAAGGCAAGAGCCAAGACCAAGAAATATTTAGGCTTCCCACAACATCATCCCCTCCAGACAAAGTCAAGAATAAAATAACAAAAAATTTACACTTTAGCACACAGGACATTTCTTCTGTTTTGTTTTGTTTTGTTTTGTTTTTGCTTTGGAAGACTATCTTTGTGTATATATATACATATATATATATATACACACATCTGTATATATACATATATATACACATCTATATATATATATATATATGTATTTTTTAAGGTTTTATTTGTTTATTAGAGAGAGAGAAAACAAGCAGGGGGTGAGGCAGAGGGACAAGCAGACTCCCCGCTGAGCAGGGAGCCCTACATGGGGTTCGAATCCAGGACCCTGGGATCATGACCTGAGCCGCTTAACTGACTGAGCCACCCAGGTGCCCTGAAAGATTTTAATTTTATTTTTTTTTATAAATTTTTTTTATTTGTCAGAGAGAGAGAGAGAGAGCGAGCACAGGCAGAGACAGAGTGGCAGGCAGAGGCAGAGGGAGAAGCAGGCTCCCTGCCGAACAAGGAGCCCGATGTGGGACTCGATCCCAGGACGCTGGGATCATGACCTGAGCTGAAGGCAGCCGCTTAACCAACTGAGCCACCCAGGCGTCCCAAGATTTTAATTTTAAAGGGAAAGTTCTTTTAGCCTAAAGGAGCCTCCTTCAAAAAAAAAAAAAAAAGTTTTAATCTTGGAGAAATAAAAAGGCTATCACTTAAAAAAAGAGCAGCTGTGTGGGCCTGTCAGGTTGTGACTTGATTATGGTAGGAGAATTAACTTTTCTTGAAGTGCTGCACCTTAATTCTTGGCTAAGTAGTGTCAAAATGCTTGGGGACCATCAGTCTTCATTTGGTCATAATGAATGATAAAGGAAAAAAATCACTAAATGTGCTCCGATTAGACATCCAATTGATAAATATTTTCTAAGAGCCTATTATGCAAGAAGTTGCTGGGGTTTATAGGAGGGCACAGGAGGATGACTTTGAGGGTAATTGTCTATTTTATCTGTTTATTTATTTATTTACTTACTTTTAAAGATTTTATTTATTAGAGAGAAAGAGCACAAGTGGGGGTGTGGGGGGAGGAGAGAGACAAGCAGACTCTGCACTGAGCACAGAGCCCACAGAGCACAGAGCCCAATGCAGGGCTCAATCCCAAGGCCCTGAGATCATGACCTGAACTGAAATCAAGAGTCGTAGGCTGAACCAATTGAGCCACCCAGGTGCCTCTAAGGATAATTGTTTAAAGATACATGAATTATAGTCTGGATCTCAAAGACACTTATATATTCTAGTGGAGAGATAAAGTATAGACAGCCCAATCTCAACGTACAAAGGGTAGATTCATATGAGAGTGAAAAATGTATGATAGTTCAGAAGAATAAGAGGTTATTTTCATTTCGGGGATCAGAAAAGAGTTAATAAGGAGAGGCTCTTTGAGCCAGACTGCTTGGATATGTGAAGTAAGGAAGAATGCAGTTCCTGGTACATGAGAAATGAAGGTCAAGGTACAGGAGTGGATAAATGTTAGGAGGATAAATGTGGATAATTAATGTTATAATTAATGTTATTTTTAATTAATTAATGTTAATAATTAATTTTAATTAATTAATTATTATTAATTAATATAATTAATTAATAATTATATGTGTGTATATAATACACACATATAATTATATATATAATACATATATAATATATATGTATATATAATACACACATATAATTATTAATTATTAATTATTATTATTAATTATTATTATATTATTAATTATATAATTATTAATTATATAATATATATATAATATATTATATATATTATATATATATTATACACATATATATTATATATATTCTATATAATTAATTAATAATTATATATATTATATATATATAATATAATTAATGTTATAAAAGTGGATAAATGTTAGTGGATAAATGTTAGCAGGAAGTTAGACGAGAAAGTTGAAGCCTAGGCCAAAGAAAAGGGTACCACAGTATACTGGAAAGAGCATTGGATAAGTACAAACTAGAATGATATTTCCTTTTCTTTTTCAAACGTTCACATTTTTTGGTCATTTTACTGTTTTTGAAATCAAGGAAAGCCTTACAGTTGATCTATCTATCTATCTAGTGTAACATTTCTTTATCACCTAAAAAAGTTTGTTGAATCAATGGCATATTCACAATTGATAGAAATATTTTAGTATTCCATAATTGAAATGTTCTATTTCAGAAACAAACACTCACTTTCTAAGCTTCCTAGAGAAATAAGAAAATGACACAAAGCACTGCTCCCACACTATGCTCAGTAAATTGACTATTTTTATTAAAGTAGAGTTGAACCAAGTTTGATAGGCAGTGGAGAAGTCCATAAGGATTTCAAAAAGGATGAGAGAAAGAGAGAGAGAGAGAGATGAATCAAAACGTGACACCAAATTCACTCTTTCGAAGAAGAATCTAGACAAGAGTTAATGAAGGGTCAATCTAGGAGTGAACCAGTGAGAGTGAATGTGACCCAGGTCTTACCTGAAAGATGCTATCAACAGGTCTTGCTCACAGGTCAACAGAACTTGCTCACAGGTGGAGAGCATCAAGAGAAGTAGTCATGACTGAGGATTGTACTATTAATGGAAATAAAATATGTGGGAAATGATAGAATACTTTGTCAGAAAATCTAAATTCGGTGATCTAAATAACCATATATATATATATATATATATACACATTTTTTTTTCCCCCTTCCTATAGTTAGTTTGCAGGATTCCTGACTCTTAGCTCTCCAGACCTTTGGAATTTCCTGTGTTGAGAGAGACCGATGAATCTATTGTTATGTTAATGAAGTGACTTTGGGGGCACCTGGGTGGCTCAGTCATAAGCATCTGATTCTTGGTCTCCACTCAGATCATGACCTCAGGGGTCATGAGATTGAGCCCTGATTCAGGCCTGTGCTTAGCTGGGAGTGGGCTAGAGATTCTCTGCCTTCCCACCCACCCCACCCAAACCCCCACCCTTGCCCCAGCCCCACCCCACCCCGCCCCTCTCACACACTCTCTGTGTCTCTGTCTCTCTCAGATAAAATCTTAAGAAAAAAAAAAAGAAAAAGAAATGACTTTTCAGTGTCACCTGAGGAGGGGGGCTGGTTGCCAGGAGAATCAACCTTGTGATTAGAAGCTTGGAACTTTCAGTCCTACCCCTAACCTCTGGGAAAGGGGAACTCCAGAGGTTGAATAAGTCACCAATGCCTGTGATTGAATCAATTGTGATATGTAATGAAGCCTCCACAAAAAACCAAAGAGGGGAAGGTTTGAAGAGCTTCTGGGTTGGTGAACACTTGGGCATCCAGAAGAGTGCAGGCCAGGAGAGGGCCTGGAATCTCCTCGCCCTTTACTCATACCTTGCTCTCCCCATCTCTTCCATCTGGCTGTTCGTGTATTCTTTTATAGTAAACCTATAATTTAGTAAATGAAATGTTTCTCTGCATTCTGTGAGCCGTTCCAGCAAATTAATGGAACCCAAGGAGGAGGTTGTGGGAACTTCTGATTTAGAGCCAATTGGCCGGAAGTACAGACAACAATCCAGACTTGCAATTGTCATCTGAAGTCCAAGGTGGGGGTCAAGGGAACTTCCAAACCATAGCTGGTTGGTCAGAAGCACAGGTAACCTGGACTTGCAACTCACATCTGAAGTGGGGGATGGAGGGAGGCCAGTCTCGTAGGACTGAACACTTAAGTTGTGGAATCTGATGCTGTCTCTGGGTAGATAGCCTCGGACTTGAGTCGGATGGTAAGACGCCCAGCTAGTGTCCTAAGAATTGCTTGGCAGCAGAGGGGAACCCCTCCACCCCCACACATGCTGAAATTGGTGATCTGGAACATTTTACAGGAGACACTGCAAGTGTGGAAGCAGAGCTGGCATGTTTGATTTGAGACACGTTGAAACCATCTCCAGATGGAGACATTCATAATTTCACTTTAGGAACGAGAGGGGACGAAAGATGTCATTTTAGAGTCATGTTCATTCAGGTGACAGTTGAATCCATGTATGCAGATAAGATTTTTAAATGAAGGGGCTATAGAGGGAAAAGAAGAAAATTAAAGAGCTTAGACCCTAGAGAAAACCGACATATAAACAATTCATTGAAAAGAAAAGAGGAACCAGAGAAAGAAGAATTTGAGTATTTGGAAAAGAACTAGAACAGGATCATGATCCTGAATCCAAAGAGAAACAGGGTTAAGCGTGAGCACACATTCCCAGATAGATTGGTACAAACGCATACCTCTTTTTTTTATCTTTTTCCTTGTAACTGAAATATAATTGACATACAACATTTGTTCCAGGTGTACAACATAATGATTTGACATTTGCATATATAATGTACAGCGTGGTGACCATATTAATACTGTATATTTGAATGTTGCTAAGCAAATATATTAAAAGCTTTCATCGCAAGAGGTGCCTCTTTTGAACACCTGAATTGTCTTTGAGTATCTCTTGCCATCTGGCCATCATCCTTTTGCCGCTTTCACTTCTTTCCTTTTGCTTCAATTTCTGAGCCCTTTTTCTTTCTTTCTTTTTTTTTTAAACATTTATTATTTATTTATTTATTTATTTGTCAGAGAGAGAGGGAGAGAGAGAGAGCGAGCACAGGCAGACAGAGTGGCAGGCAGAGGCAGAGGGAGAAGCAGGCTCCTCGCCGAGCAAGGAGCCCGATGTGGGACTCGATCCCAGGACGCTGGGATCATGACCTGAGCTGAAGGCAGCCGCCTAACCAACTGAGCCACCCAGGCGTCCCAAGAGCCCTTTTTCTTTTTGACCTGCATTTCTGTGTCTGCTTTAGTAGCTTTGAGGGGTCTATTATTTTTTCCCCTCTTGCCCATGTGCTTATGGGAAAATGCAGAGCACAAACTGTCTTAGGCAGCCTCCTGGGTAATCCAATACTGATGCCTAAGAATGTCAGAGAGGGGCGCCTGGGTGACTCAGTTGGTTGGGCAGCTGCCTTCTCCTCAGATCATGACCAAGTCCTGGGTTCAGCTCTCTGCTGGGCGGGGAGCTTGCATCTCCCTCTGCCTGCCCCTCCCCCGCCCTTCCCCTTCTCCCTGCTTGTGTTCATGTGCTGTCTCTCTCTCTCAAATAAATAAATAAAATCTTAAAAAGAAAAAGGAATGTCAGAGAAATAAAACTAAGCCCACCTGGGCAAATCACAGAGTCAGGCCCCCAGTGTTCCTCTTTTATGGCAAGCCAACACTAATAATAATAATAATACCACCATATGGTTTAGGATCCAAGCACAGACCTACCCTGATTCACTTAAAAATTTCCCAGAGAAGATACTTGCCCTGTCACACAGAACCTGCCAATTCCTATTCAGTTCTCCCCGTTATGCTGATAATTCTATTTCCATGTTGTTTTATATACAGTGATCAGTTCTTTCTTTACCTGGCTGTACAGGATCCCTTAAATAAGCACATATCCACAGAACCCAGCTCAAATTTTGAGAGAGTTATTCCCTTTTACGCTGAATACATTATATACTTGTAGACAGTGGTAGTCTGTATTTGCCATAATCGCCACATTTTCATATGATGAAGTATTATATACATCAACAGACTTTTGCCAGTGCATTTAGTTCCAGTGTTGGAAACTTGTAGGCATAAATTGGGTTTGGTTTTGATTTTCCGGCTGATGGGGAGTGTGCTATCAACGTTCAGTGCAGCACCAAATATTTGACTCTGTTTCCGTTTTAAGTGCAAAAGCAGAATTGGCTTTATCAAAAGGAAAGAGAACACAGTTATTTTTTGTGGTTTTTGTTTTATTTGTTTTTTCCTATTTTAATAATGGGCTTGATAACTTAAAAAAATGCTCTTGTTGACTAAACCAAATTAAGACTTTTAAATGAGAGCAACTGAAAGATGTTAGGCCCTAAAGGTTATAATTTACTGAGTCTGGGCCAAGACTGGGGCATCTTATTTTTAAGAGCCTTCCCTAGTTTTCTAAAGCATACTGAAGTTTGATGATCACTGTTTTTCCAAAATAAGTTCTAGAATAAATTACAGAAAACTGCGCACAAGTAGGGAACTATGTAGTAAAAAAAAAAAATTTAATTATCTAGATATACTAAAATCTGCAATTACTTATAGCTTATGTAGCTATAATATAGATATGCGCTAAGAATAATTGCATAAAGCCTGTAAAAGAGGGACAGGTTTTTCTGAAAATTTGTGAAGAATAGAGAACTTTCAGAAAACTGAAAAAGAGCCAATATCATATCTAAATATTTTTGAAGGAATAGAAGAGATCCAGCCAACTGCAGGCTGTGTGTTTAATTTCCATTGCTGAAAAAATTACACAGCACTGAGAATGTCCTCATAATGTTGGTTTGGTAAGTGAGTGACTGTTCTTCAACCCAACTTAGGCAGAGCAAAAGGAAGTGGACTGAAACCAGAACGTGAGGGATTTAGGTTAGAATGTAAGTTTTACGACTAGGAGGAATATTGGAACAACTTACTAAGAAACATTGTGCAACCTCTTCCTCTAGAGGTTTTTAAAAATAGGATAGATTTTCATGTCTGGTTTAAATCTGGTGTTGCCCAAAGGTGAAGGAAAGCCAAAGTGCTTTATTTTATGCGTCATATATATTTTGAAGACCTTTTAAAGTCTATTTCCGCATTTCAAATATTGGAAACTAAGGATTTTGATATAATATGGCATCACTAATTCTTTTTAAAGATTTTTATTTATTTTGAGAGAGAGAGAGAGCACGAGTCCAGGGAGAGACAGTGGCAGAGGGAGAGGGAGAAGCAGGCTCTCTGATGAGCAAGGAGCCTGATACAGGACTCCGTCCCAGGACCCTGAAATCATGACCTGAGCCCAAGGCAGATGCTTTACTGACTGAGCCACCCAGGTGCCCCGGCATCATTAATTTTTAAAATGTTCTTCCACTTTAAGTTAATTTTGCTTTACAGCAATATATATACATATATGTGTGTATATATATATACACACATATATGTGTGTGTGTGTGTGTGTGTGTATATATGACTTTATAAAATATAAAATTCCTTTCGTCTCCTTTCCATGGGAGAAAAAACATTGCATGTCCACTCTCATCCCACCTCCTTTTTTTCCTTTTGCTTTGGTACACTGTGTTTTCAGTCACATGTATACACAACAGAGTTCAGATGAGTAGTCCCAGGAACCTTTTCTGGCAGGCTTTGACAAATCAAGTATATGCTATATAATGTATGATAATTATACATGGAGAAAAGAGGCAGAGGGCCCAGAAGCTATTGGCAGCTGTGCTGTCTGGTTAGAAAAGGAAGCAAGCTACAGAGTTTGGACATTCAGTTCTGAGACATTATTCCTGAGTCAACAGGATTTTAATTATGTATGTGGCTTAGAAGAGACATTTACGCAAGAGGAACATATTGTTGTCGAATGTGTTTGTGATTTTGCTCCTGGTTCAGAATTGGAGAGAAGCCGAAAGTAATTTCTAAAGGTACATAACTGAATTGAGGGAAAACAGGTTAAGGATACCTCCCCTAGTGACAGGAAAATAATCCAAATCCTGGTCTTCCCTTCCCACTCCCTCGCTCAGCACACCCCCTTTTCCTTCATAACTTACCTTTTGCAAAACAAAACAACAATTAAAATATATATATCTTCATATGACCTTCATCTGTTTCAGATCGCACTATTGAGACAAATGAAGGGTGTGTTAAATATCACTTCATCTTTGGCCATCTTTTCTCCTGTCATGAGGCTGAGGTCGCTTCAAGGATTTGTTTATAAGTTCACTGTGTCCCAGTGTATATTTTACTCTAGTTTTGGAGAAAGTGGAAAATTTACTGCACTGAAACGGAAATGCTGCATGGAGAATAGGAAGACTATTCTGAATTATGTGGATAACTTCTCTGATGGATAGAGTAGAGGGGAGAAGGGGCCTGCAGAAGGCAAAGAATTTCGCTTTTCTAAAAGTTAAGCTTCACTTCCTGTGATGCTATTCATTGATTCATTCACTGATTAATTCGTTGGTTCAGTTTTTAGTGACCACCTACAATACATGGATTCTGTCATTTAGGTAGACCTATGATTATCCTTGTTTTGTTTTAACTTCTTAACTTACCTTATCCACGCCCATTCGTGGGTGCAGTAATAATAATGACATTTTCTGCTTTTAATAGCTAACAGTTCTTGAGCAATTACCAGACATTGCCCTAGGGACATTTTATAAATTATCTTATTTAATTTTCACAGCAAGCAACCTTATGAGATAGGTCTTGTTAACAACCTCATTTAAATAGGAAAGAACTAAAACAGGGGGGAGAGATGCCTTGTACAAGGTCGCATACCTAATGAGTGAACCCTAGGCTGTTGGAATCTGAACCTTTTTCTTAACCCCATGCGGTACTGACTCCCAAGATTATTTATTCAGCGATTTTTTGATTTAGGGATTTTTTTCCTTAAGTGCACATTCTCAAGGCTGCCCCTGTGCCTCACTGAATGACTATTTCTTACCTTCCGTTTTCGTCTCTTTACATCTTGAAAATCCCTCTACAGTTGTTTTTTTAAAAATAATAAACTGCGTGAGTCCCTAGTTATTTTATGTTTTCAACACTTAATGCGGTCTCAATTCTCTCTAAAAAGCCTTATCAAATAACCAAATCAAGGGGGCATGTTTGTCAAGGTTAATATAAAATAAATTATTTTAGAATAGAAAATGACTTTTTCCTCTTATGTCCTTATAGAGAAAAGCAATCCTCCTTTTGAGTGCTCTGAGTAACTAAAAATACTTAACCCCCTGTGAGTTTCTTTGGGAAAGGGAAGAAAAGTGCAGAATGTATCTACGTCTGTACAGTATTGGTTTCCTCCAACTTAGAAAGGGATTACAAGACAGTCTTCAGCAAACCTAGAGATGACAACTATGATTATATAAGCATGAGAACTCGAATCATGTTTCTTTAATGCCATATTACTCAGTTATACCTTCCAAAAAAACTTCCTTTTAAGATGAGCTAGATCTGCCAAACCAACATATCATCTTGGAGCAATGAAAGGTTTTAGGGTTTCCCCCACTGGAATCCTATTTCCAGTTGACAGATTTTGAAGTTCCCCCAGGGTTTTAGTAGATGTTATGTACCTTTTAATGTAGGGCTTGAGAAAAGCAAATGATCACTTTGTTAGAACCTGGGGGTTCCTACTTGACTCTGCTCTGTGCACCCCAAAGTTAACGTCTAAAATGGCTAGGGACATTTTAACACTAGGTTCTCTATTTCATATCCTGGCTCTGCCACTTGCTAGATACTTGTGTGATCTTGGGCTAGCTGCTTAAACTCCCCGTGCCTTGGATGAGAATAATGTAGGATGAGAATAATGTCAGTACTTATCTCCTAAAGTTGTTGCAAAATAAGATAATCTATGGAAAGCACGTGGCAGAATGCCCGGCCCAAAATAAATACCCAATAAACATTATATTTTCTTCATCCCTACAGTGGTGAAATTGAAGGTGATGCAATGAACTCAGCTCTTACGCGATCTTCATAGAATTATTTGATATTCACATTTGAATATCAATTATTTGATATTCATTATTTGAACCTCACAGGCCTTGAGACCTCGAGCGTTTTTAGTACTTTTAGTTGCTCAAAGCAGAAAAGACTGTTTTTCTCTGTATGGACATTGGAGACAAAATTCACTTTCCATTCTAAAATAATTAATTTTACATTAACCTTTACAAATGTAGCTATATTGCTTTGGTCACATCACAAGGCTTTTAGAGAGACTCAGGAGTGCAGAGGGACAGTTTTTGACATCTAGCCTCTGCGACCCAGAGATTTGGTTGGTGAGGTGTGCCGACTGAGACCCTGGGGTCTGTAAGAAGCCAGTAGAGCACAGTGGTGAAGGGCATGGACTCTGGATTGGGAGAGGCGAGAGGGCCTGGGTCAGCCGGAGGAAGGTCGACCTGTGATTCCCAAACCGTGTTTCCCCAGATTGTCAACAGTCATAACAGAGATGACTTACAGAGGATTCCCGAGTTAAATGTGGTTAAGTGGCTTTTTTTTTTTTTTTTTTAACCGCAAAACCAATCAATAATCAGCCTTGGTCTGAATTCCAGGCCCACCTCTCGCTTCCTGTGTGACCCAGCAAGGTTGGTTAACTCCTTCACCCTGTTTGCCCAGGTATAAAATGGCGACCGCAACAGCACCTTCACTGGCTTATTATGAGTGAAATGAGTTAAAACTTGGTGCCTGGCTCATAGTAGGCTCTATAGAAGTGTCGAGGCTTACTAATGTGGTGGAGGGAGCGTAGGACTTGGTGTCATTAAATCCCAGGCCACACAATTTAACGTCTTTGAGGCATTATGGATTGTTTGTAAAATGAAGGAGCAAAAATACCTACTTCGTCAGCTTGTCACGAGCAGGGTAACTGTACATGCAAAAGATACCGAAAATGTGAAGTACATACAGTGCAAAAAATACATGGTAGCTCTATGACAAATGGCAGGCTTTATTATTCCCCAAGTCTCTGTTAACATCAGTCACTAAAATACGTAAACGTTGGGTTGATGGCACCGGAGACCAGCACAAATCAGGAGAAAGCAACTTGTGTTTTACCAAGTGGGGTATCCTGAGCCTCTGCCTTTTCCCCGTTGCTCAGAAATGCGAGAAGCTGAAACGAATCTCTGTCTGTGTGGACTCTGTAGGGCATTCAGGCCTTAAAGGAGTCAGAGTTGGGAAAGGCTTGAGGTACTGGGATTATGGGGCAGAAACAGTCCTGCTAATCACACACAGTTAACAGGAATATTAAGCGTTACATTCAAGTAAGGTTTTGCTAGTCAAGTAAATTTGGAATGTCCTGGATGAAACATGGGTAAATCACTGTATCGTGGAATCATTCCAATATTTTGCTATGCTACTCTGATAGTTTTACACAAATTTGGAAATGTTAGGAAAGGAATACCGTTTGTAGCATTTCCTAAATCAGTCCTTTTTTTCTTGCCCCACAAAGAGTCTTGTGGGGCTAAAGAGCCTTAGAAGACACTTGGGAAGGACTGACCTGGGCAGTCCTGGGGCATTCATGTCCACTTCTGCCCTTAGCTGTCCCCAAAGTCTGCTGAGGCCCTGGTATGCCATTCAGCCTTCCTTCTTATCAGCAGGATTCAGCCTTGACTTGTTTCTAGCAATGAGGGGGCCTGTAATAGGTCGAACTATAGGATGATGATATTTGCTTGTCTTTGACCTACCAAAATGACAGTTTCCTATGGTGCAGACTCAGAGGAGAGTGACGGCGAATACCACTTGTGTCCACATGGTTCAGGAACCCTTCCTCACTGTACCAAAAGGAGGGTAATTAGTGTCTTGGGACTGGATCCTTCATTGAATAAATCCTCATGGAAAGCCTTTTACAGTTGACCTTTGAACAACACAGGTTTGAAATGTGCAGGTCCACTTAAACACACAGATTTTTTTCAATAGATACAATGTACGACTATAAATCTATTTTCTCTTACGATTTTTTTTTAAAGATTTTATTTATTTATTTGACAGACAGAGATCGCAAGTAGGCAGAGAGGCAGGCAGAGAGAGAGGAGGAAGCAGACTCCCTGCTGAGCAGAGAGCCTGACGCGGGACTCGATCCCAGGACCCCGAGACCATGACCTGAGCCGAAGGCAGTGGCTTAACCCACTGAGCCACCCAGGCGCCCCCTCTTAAGATTTTCTTAACATTTTCTTTTCTCTAGCTTACTTTATTGTAAGAATACAGTATATAAAACATATAATATACAAAATGTGTTCATCTATGTTATGAGTAAGGCCACAATCAGCAGGAGATGGTCAGTAGTT
Source organism: Mellivora capensis (assembly GCA_004024625.1). NCBI lineage: Eukaryota > Metazoa > Chordata > Mammalia > Carnivora > Mustelidae > Mellivora > Mellivora capensis. Next base: position 13,755 of record PISX010007264.1, on the reverse strand, counting down.
AAGGGCTGTGGGGAGTGAAAGATTATCAAAGATTTTCAACTGTGCAGATGGTCAGTGCCCCTTATCTCTGTGTGGTTCAAGGGTCAACTGTATATGCCTCAGACAGTACCATCCCTGGCAACTTCTCTGTAAAATAGTAACTTCCTCCTTATTTTAGCTGGAGGGGTCAGGACGCCCCCTGGAAGTGAGCTGCCTGCTGGATGTGGAGATGGGGCTCCCCTGAAGAGTGCTTGTCACTTGCTTCACACGAGGCTGGGTATATAGAGACAGCTGACTCTTGAAGGGGGCTGTAGGTTAAAGTGGGTGATTCATTCAAAATGCAGTTATTCCTCTCTTCTTTACCTCACTCCATTGTTACGGAGTGTCCTGTGGGCCCAGTTCATTGTGCTAGTTTGGAGATGCAGCAGTGGCTAGGATGCACCCCTGTCTGCCTTCTGCACACGAATCTAGAAGAGGGCAGAAGTCAATAGGCATTTATGGTTGGTGTGGTGGGTGAACCAGGGGAGGCCCTGTGAAGAAAGCCAGGGGGAGGGTGGGGGCCGGGAGGGCACGTTGAGAGTTCTGCAGTCAAAATTCTCTGCTCTGGGCGGGGAAGAGGTTTGTACAGTGTTTCCACCCCACCTGCCTCTAAAAAGGGAGCAATTCTCCAAGGGTGACTCTTTATCCAAAGAGTCTGCCTGTCTTAATGCCCAGGGAATCACACTGTGGTATTTGGGGTTTTAACATACCTCTCTCTCAACACCCATTTGTGAACTCTAGAGGCATCAACAAGAAAAAATACAAGGAGGATCCATTTTAACTCACCTTATGCAAAAATCCCAATGTACAACCCAGATATGTTACAGGGGAATATATAGTCTATTTCAAATTTTAACAATGTTATTGACAAGTAGAAGATCATTACTCACACTTGAGAGTGCATCTCCATAATCATGGGTAGAGTCACCACAAAGTTTCTTTAAGAATTATCCTTTATTGGTAATTAATGTCTGATTTTATGTTCAAAAGTTGAATTTATAGTTCAATTCTAAGGAATTATAAAGTGCCCAGAAGTGCCCAGAGTCTGCATTTATCCTCATGCTGCATATAGTCTTTTTATTATTCTATAATGAGGGCACCTGGGTGGCTCATTTGGTTGAGTGTCTGCCTTTGGCTCAGGTCATGGTCTCAGGGTCCTGGGATCAAGCCCCGCATAGTGTCCCTAATCCCTGCTCAGTGGGGAGTCGGCTTCTCCCTCTCCCTCTCCCCCTCTCCCCTCCACCCCACTCATGCTCTCTCTCTCTTCCAAAGAAATAAAATATTTAAATATATATCTATAAAAATATTTAAATATATATATAATTCTAAAATGAGCTCATAGGAGCGCCTGGGTGGCTCAGTGGGTTAAAGCCTCTGCTTTCGGCGCAGGTCATGATCCCAGGGTCTTGGGATCGAAATAAAATAAAATGAGCTCATAGAAATCTGCTATGGTAAAAGCTAGACTTTTACTCTTAATTTTGTATTCTCTTAAATGTCATTATCTTTTCTTTAAGAAAAAGGAGGGGGCATGGGGAGGAGTGGGAATCCTAAAGAAAGGAGATAGCTTAATTTTTAAGTGTGCAAGTTTGTAAAAAGTCTTATTCAAAAAGAAGAAAGGGATTATGTGACTATTCTCATTTTTAAAAAGGTAATATTATCCAAAATGTGATAATGTAATAATGATCATAATTACCTTATGTCAAAGATACAGTCCTTTTATTAGCACTTATTTGTTTCCTGAAATCATTTCAGATAGATGCCCGTATTATTGCACTGTAACTTTGTATTTTCTTTAATAGAATTATGAAATTATTTGAAGGGCCAGGTAGAACAATGTTTCTCAAACTCCAGGTTAGGACCCATTAGTGGGTAGAGAAATTAATAAAATGAGTCATGACTGATACTTTATACAAATGAAGAAACAAAAGATACCAGAAATGTATCATACTTGGTAAGGGCAGGTTTTATTTCATGAAATTTTGGTGTGTGTGGTGTGTGTGTGTGTGTGTGTGTGTATACATATGTATGTATGTACATGCATACATATGTATACACACATATATACACACATGTATATATAAGCATGTTTATGCATACTTACATGTGTATATAAATAGCATATAGGCATATACATGTGAATGTGCTGAATCAAAGGTTTAAATGTATTTCTTACTGTGCAGTGCAGACAAAAAGCTTAGGAGAAATCCTGTGCTGGAGGATATTCAAAATAAAAAGTGAAAAAATAAATGACCATGGTGCCCTCGACACTAAATATGATTTTAAATGCTAAATATCTTTATTAAAGCAATGCCTTCAGCCTTAGCAAGTTTACAGTCCTAAGAAACAAAAAAGGCATTCAGGCAAAATATATTTTCATATATATGTGTCTGTGTATACATTCATACAGACACCTACCTATAAATGGAATCTTTAAACCTTTAAATATATTCAAAACCTTTAAAATATATTTAGAAAGAGAACTTCCCGATTCCATGAATAACTGTTGTTCATAACGTAAAATCAAAGGTGCAGTTACACTTAAATTTTAACAAGTTCATTCATTCATATACTAAGCTAAAGGGGTATGAAAAAGTTGCAGATAGTTGCTACTTTTTTCACTGAATATTGATAGCCTATTTAGCACCTACCCTCTCATTAGCCTGGAAGGATGGTAGGTGCTCCATGTGATGCAGCTGGAATCCAGAAAGAAATTCTGAAACTGCATTTAATGGTTGAGAAGACAGAGTCTGATCCTTCCTCTTAATGATTCCGCCCCCGCCCCCGCCCCCACCACTGATCTGTCTCTGATCTGAATTGGTCTTGCTGAACATGGTTAATACCACTCTGCCCATTCTTCAGCATGGACCGTATAGGAACTCTCAGGACCAGAAACATTCCAGACATTCCTTAACACAACATTCCTCAAAAGGCTGGTTTCTTAGGATCCTGTGGGAAGCTCTGCCTGTGTGCTTCCTTCCCAGAGAGGGCTGCACAGCCCTCTGGAGCAGGTGGGCCAGCCCGCAGCAGCTGCCTCTGTGCTCTGAAAGACTTGCTTTACTAACTGGAGTCCATCAGACTAGCCTTTAGAGGGGTAAATGAGGACACTGGGATTCTCGGTAAAGAAGAATCATTCAGTGGGGCTGAGTTTCCAGCAGCACAACGAAGCTACACATAGATTGTATATCTTGGGATGATGTGTGTTTTCTTTGGAAAGAGGAGTTTAAATGAAGTTTCCTATAGCAAAGTCTTGGCCCCCCAAATCCAAGAGTCTCAGAGTCACTTTTAATGAATTCAAGAACCAGAAATTCTACACTGGAGCTCTTATTAGCTGCCTTTCTTACACAAATAATTACAGGACACACCGTTTCCCTCTTTTTCCCTATTAATAACTTCCAACTCTGCCTCTCTCTCCGCCCTCCTTCCCCTCTCCTCCTTAGGCTTCTCCTATGCTTCTTTGGAAGCTGACTGATTCTCTTTTTAAACCAGGACAAATTGATATCAAATGTTCCAGGGCTGAGGGTGTTTTTAAGAATAAAAAAGCAAAAACCAAAAAACAGCTTTCCCCTATGGCGCGGGGTCCCTTCACATTCTTTCTGGCTGACAGGCTATTCACAACCAACATCGGGGGTCCCGTTTGCCTTCAATTCTCCTTACCCCCTTTGTTCCAACTCGGCCCCTCCTCTGGCTTTCCACATTCCTTCATAAATACAGCCAAACCCGGCATCTTTCTCAGAAATACAAAACCCTAGTGCCACCTCTTACACACAATTCTCCCTGAAGAATGAGTTCTTGAGTGTTACAGGGCAGGCTCACACACCTGGATCTGAGTGACCTTCGAGGAGTTTGTCCTCGGGCTCTATTCTTTCTCGGTGACCCATGAGATGCTGAACGCGTTAGAGGTGTTCTATATTCAGTATGCGACTGACTGCCAATGAGAAGTGACTCAGAGCCCAGAGGTGCGGCACAGACCAGGATGATTAAGAAGCTGAGGGATCATTTCACATTCCGAATGTATAGTATGATAGCTGGAGGAAATCGTATTAGCTGAGGGCTAAGCATTTTTCTCTCTTCATCTCTTCCCTCCATGCAGCTGTGGGCTGAGGCTCCCGGAAAATGTTGCTAAGATGAGAGTAAGGAAGGCAGTTCTTTTCCCTCCAGCATGTAGAAGACTCTGAGATTTCCATGTCCTTTGCTGCCACGTTTGTTAATCACTTTCCTGGGTCATTTAACCAGAAGGCCTCCTGACTTTGGAATCTGTGGCAGAACTTTCTTTTTTTAAGATTTTATTTATTTATTGGACAGAAAGATAGAGAGCCCAAGCAGGCAGAGTGGCGGGCAGAGGGAGAGCGAGATGCAGGCTCCCCGAGGAGCAAGGAGCCTGACTCGGGGCTCGATCTTATGACCACCTGAGCCAAAGGCAGACACCCAACCCACTGAGCCACCCAGGTGCCCCTGTGGCAGAATTTTCAACCGCCAGCTCTCCAACAGAGAAACACACCGAAACAAATCCTGTAAGATGTTGTCATCTAAAAATACCCCTTAGTGGGTTATTGGGAGCAGGAAATGAAGCAGAGATAACAAGTTCACACTGACTTTTTAAAGTCACTTACAAGCGCTTACAAGGATCCCACAGATGACTAAAATTAGTTTATTCTGCACAGTATTATCTACTGCTGACTCAAGATGGTGATACAAGCAGTGTTAAGCTGTGAGCTCACCAGGAAGCTCATTCCCTAAAATTATTCTCTGGCTGGGAAAGGCCCCTAGTTCACATCAGTGGTAGGAAGATGGGGCATTAATAGCACCTTGTTTCGCCACCCCTCAGAAGCCGTGTGTTCCGCTTGCCTCCAGTTCTCTGTTTTTTGCTGATGGGTGAAAGAACCCCCTGATCTGCCTGTTGTCTCTGTGCTCAAGGGTATAGGGTTCGTGTGTATGAGAAAGAGAGAAAGAGAGAGTATCATTCTTTTAGTTGTATAATACAATAATTAGAAACCATGGAGGCTGGAGCGCCTGCGTGGCTCAGTATGTTAAGCATCTGCCTTCCACTCGGGTTGTGATCCCAGGGTCCTGGGATCAAGCCCCACATCGGGCTCTCTGCTCAGCGGGGATCTGCTTCTCCCTCTCACTCTGTTCCTCTCCACCCTGTTTGCTTGTGCTCTCACTCAAATAAATAAACAAATGAAAGAAAGAAAAGAAAACATGGAGGCTAAGTGATCTGGTAAGGACCATCCAGCAACTCAAGGACACTGAACACTGAGTGTCTATAATTTCGGTCCTATAATTTTCAAAGACTTTGAAATATACTGAGGCTTTGCAATTTCTCCTACAAGGAAAAATACAGGCCCTGTGAGTAGTGTAGGTGGTCAGCTGATTAGAAACATGTTCAGGGGGCGCCTGGGTGGCTCAGACGCTTAAGCATCTGCCTTCGGCTCAGGTCATGATCCCAGGATCCTGAGATGGAGCCCCGCATCTGGCTCCCTGCTCAGTGGGAAGCCTGCTTCTCCCTGTCCCTCTACCTGCTACTCCACCTGCTTGTGCTCTCTCTCTCTGGTCCAAATTAATAAATAAAAATTCATTTTAAAAAAAGCAGAAACACATTCAGGTAGGTGTAGGCAGAAAATAAGCAGACACATGCTCTTGTGGTGGTTTTTCTGTTGTGAGAATAGATTTTCTGTTTAAGGGCAAATTCATTAGAATAAAGCTGCATCCACACTCTACTAAAAGTTACTGTTTTGGTTGATCCACTCAAGAAGTCAGTTCAATTAAAAAAAAGAAAGAAAGAAAGTCATACAAATCAACTCTTTAACTCAATTGGCTAATCAGTCTTGTAAAAAAGTAGCTCCAGCATTAGCATTTCTGTATGAGCCCATACCCTGTTATGTTCTCTCTTCATGGCTGATTTTATATTCCTTTTCGTACAGACTTTTTATAATGTTCATTTCAGGACCCAAATAGATATTCTTTCGTGTATGCCAGAGTCATTTTGGTTCTAAATCACTCTCTTTCTCTGTAGGTGCCCATTCACTGCCACTGATAACTTTGCCCCATCTGTTTAATCCATTTTTTGATTTATTAAGTACTGGGATTATTTCTTTGGTGACAAAGCCCTCAAACTATGCATCACTGATTTTCTATTTTTGAAGCCCTGGAATTTTCCTTTTTGGGACATTGAGTGCTTCATTTCTAATTAAGCTTTCCTTCTTACTCATATTTGGCTTTGCTTTATCAATAAATTACACAACCAATAATTGGGAACAGGATTTCAGAATGTGCTGCAAACATGAGTCCCAGTGGTTTTTGGGAAAGAAGGAGCATTTAGGGAGAAATGGAATTGAAACTATGCTGCAGGCAAAAGGACAATGGGGCTTGATAATGTCATGGGAGGTGGTTAATTTTTGAAGCAACAGCTGGACCCTTGCTCAGCTTGGTAGTAGTCCTATCTTACAGCCAGATGAAAGTTTTTAGTAGAAACTATCCCCTTGTGATGGCTATTTCCTTTAAAAAGAGCCTCTCAAGGGGCCCCTTGGTGGCTCAGTGATTAAGCATCTGCCTTCGGCTTGGGTCATGATCCCAGGGTCCTGGGATCGAGCCCTGCATCAGGCTCCCTGCTCAGTGGGAAGCCTGCTTCTCGCTTTTCCCTCTCCCTCTCCCCCTCCCACGCCCCCTGCTTGTGTTTCTTCTCTTGCTGTCTCTCTCTCTCTCTCTCTCTCTGTGTCAATTAAATAAATAAATAAAATCTTTAATAAGTAAATAAGATAAAATAGCCTTTCCACCAAGAAGCATCTTTAGAAAAAGCCATGGGACCGGTTCCATTTTAAAACATGGGTTAAGCATAACGGTCCAGAAATACTTTCCAAGATCCTGTTCTAGTGCTTCCACCTCCATGAAGTTTTTCCTGATCCCTCCAGCTCAGAACCATGATTCCATCCTCTCACCTCCCAGACACTCGGGGGTAACGCATGGAAGCAAGGCTTCTATATTATGATGTCTGCTTCTTCCTGATGCGGGAGAGCCCAGGTCATCATTTTATCCTAATCACCAGTGATCTTCACTTTCAGGACACTTGCTAAGCACGTATTGAATGAACAGTAGATTTTCAGACCTACTCAGGTATCCTCGTAGGCCGAGGCCTAACTTTCAGTGGAGACTCAGTAAGTGTGGGGGATAATGAATGTTCAATGAATGGTGATAAACAAAAAATTCCAGCAACTTTTGAAAGGCAGCCAAAGGTCAGTCCTTGTGTCCACAGGGTTAACTTTTCTAATCTCCTTTAGTGCCAAAGACATCAAACAACAGCAGCGTCGCTTCTGAGCCCCGTCCTGTAAATGACAAGCTGCTTATTAAAATCACTGACGAATGTGCTTCATCGGCACTTCCCCAGTGTGGAGTAGAACAATTATGGCCAATACTTATTGGGCGTTTGTTTTGTACCGAGCTCCACTGTACATACACTCACTCATGTCTTGCTGCAAGTTTTTGTAAAGACGAAAAGGACGAGTCACCGAGGCACAGTGAGGTGAAATCCCTTGCTCCGGGTCATGCTCTTGGGACTGACAGCCAGAGGTGGGTCCAGAGTTACAAAGGTACGGTTCAATGGCACCTGTCGCCCCACTTTGTGCAAAATGCTAAAGTAAGTGCGAAGGCCAGAGTCAGTTCAGCCAAGATGCCGCTGCGCAGAGATTTAATGTTTCTCTCAAATATATTTGAAGTCTCCACTGTCCTCTATCTGGTGGGTGCCCCGGGTGGGGAGGGGGACGAGGGCCCCACAAACAGCTACTTGTGTTGTCAGCATAGAACACTTTTAGCTGAGTCTCAGACCCCATATCCTTGCAAATATCTGTCCTCCCTATCACTGAGTATCATCCTGCCTCATTTTCTTCCACGTTCCCTAGTAATCTCGTCTCTCCCAGCTCTTCCCCAGGCTGTGAATTTTCTACTTCCCTGCCCTCCTTCAACTGTCTGGGCCCTTTAGGTCCTTTGAGATACAGCTTAGATGCCACTTCCAGCCCTCCCTGTCCATCCCAGTCAGAGCCCCTGTAACTCTGAGTACCACCACCCCCACTTCCACCCCCTGCCCCCCACTTCTTGTTCTATATTGTAATTGTTGGGTTAATTGTCTGCTGTGACAATGTGAGTTCATCAAGGGTGGGGATTCTGTCTTGTTCACTTGTATGCCAAGAGCTCAGCACAATTCTGGGCACACAGGTTGTCACATAAATGTTTGTTGAATAAACAAATAAATAAGTCAGTAAAAGTGTCCCCTTGCATGTCCTGTCCAATCTCAAGTATTCCATAAATGTGCTGTGGGCACCATGCCTCTCCGCATTCAGATGCCCAAGCTGGGCTAGAGAGGCACAGTCAAGAATAACAAGTAAGAGATGTTATTTCTTTGTCTACATATCAGAGAGAAAAATATCCCACTGACATCCAACCCAAGGCCATAGGAGTAAATAATCTCTGATTGGCAGGGGGGGGTGGACAAGATGCCTGAAAAATTTGTGGCTGGAAAAAATGTTACAAACAGCATTTTATTTTTTCCGACTGTGGGCTTATTGTATAAATTATGTGTGAAACAAATATGTGATAGAGAGATTCAGCGGTAATTGCTTGTTCTCAAATGTTTGGTTAACCACGCCTCTTAATCCTACATACAGTAGCTTAGCACAGAATTAAATTCTGCCCTTTAGGCAGGATTAGCATTTGGAATTTCTTGTTTCTGTAGTTTGAATGTTTTTATCCCAATATTTGTACTTTTCCACTTAGAATAAATGCACTGAGTGTGTGTGGGGAAATATAAATAGCATGGAATTCTTATGATTCAACTCATCATCCTTATTGGTTTGTGGCTGATCTGTGTGGATACTAATTTTTTTAAATTACTCATCTGTAATTTGTTACAGGAACAGAGAAAGAATTGCTTCTAATAAATCTAGTGTCCTCTCTTTGCCAATAATCAAGGTCTTTAATGTTATAAAGGATAAAAATTTCTTTCAGCCTTTACTCTCAAAATGCAAAGAATCATGGTACAGGGCTTTTGACATAATTAGGGAGAAAGGTTTTTCTCTGCTGCTACATATAGCAGGAATGAGGGGGGGTGTTGATCTAATTAATTGGGGAGACTCTTTACCTCATATCAGTGGTAGTACTAATTTTTTCATTCAACATCCATTAATGTTCACTGTGTACCTAAAATGTACTAGAAGCTGCTATTCACTGACTATGTAAAAAAACAAAAACAAACAAACAAACAAAACTAGGAGCACTTAGGTGACTCAGCTGTTTGAGCCTCCGACTCTTGGTTTTGGCTCGGGTCATGATCTCAGGGTGTTGAGATGGAGCCCTGAGTCAGGCTCTGTGCTCAGTGGGGAGTCTGCTTGAGATTCTTTCTTTCCCTCTGTCCCTCCCCCCACTTGCACTCTTGTGCTCTCTCAAGTAAATAAATAAATCTTAAAACAAACGAACAAACAAACTCAAAAAACTAGGGACTAAGCACAGACACAGGGACTAAGACGTAGTCCCTGTCCTCAAGGAGCTTAATAAATAATTGCAATCAACATGGTAAGTCTTATGCAGAAGTCTACACAAAGCCCAGCAAGGCTCTAGGAGAAGGATGTGAGCCAGCTGGGGAAGTCAAGACTGTGGAGTCACTCAGGAGAAAGCATCTGAGTTGAGACCTGCAGGGACAGGAGTCTGCCAGGCAACCGAGCCAGTGACTGAGCGATGGGGAAGGCATTCTAGACACAGGGCTAAGACATCTGCGTCATTGGAAACTTTGGGGCTTTATTATCAGTAATACATGGCCTGTGACCCAACTCACAGCTCACAGAGGCATCAGTGTGAGGCAACCCCACTGTGAGGCCAACTTCAAGCATGGCACGAATCTGTTCAGGTTGTCGGAGAGAGGGAAAGAAAGAGAGAGAGTATTCACTCTGGGGAAGCTGCCCCAGTATTTGGGCCAACAGAGATGGAGCCACATCTGGAACAACAGCAGTGGGAATCAGAATGTGAGCAGTGATGAGGAGGCAGGGGCAGCAGGATCTGGTGGTTGACCAGATAGGGCGCCCCCTGTGCCGGAAGCCACGAATCTGGACCAACTACCCCCAACAGAAATTAGGTTGAGCCTTTAACTCCATTTGAAGGCAGAAAGGTGAATTTAGCCCAACATTAGAATACTCTGATAGCATTAAATAGGACATTTTCAAAATAGATTGTCCTTTGGGGGAGGGGAGGATGTTTGTCCATGTTAATCTATTCAAGAATTATATCTAACCCTAGAGAGCGAATTCTAACACTTCCAACAGAGAATGAAGGGAGGCTAACTCATGGTCTCCATCAGCATTCCCCTTTCCTTTTTCAAAGCAGTTCACAAATATCAGCTTCACACTTCATATTTTTACCATGGCTGCATGGAGCCAGCAAATGTAGCAAATGGTGATTGTCACAGTCGATGCAAATCTGTGATGTCAAATCAGTTTTGCTGGTAGCCTACATCTTCTATTTAATTGTCTGTTGACCTTTTTCTGTGCATGTGTTCATGTAAATACCAGTTTCTGTTTTCATAACTCTTCAGAATTTGGAGAAGGAAATTCTGTTCTAGTCACCTTGATCTACTCCTCCTCCCTGCAGTCTGCTGACAAGGCCCCTTCTTTGTGACTCATCATAGTCCAGCTTCCTGTTTGAATTGTTCCTTCTTAGAAAAAGTTCTGGGGGCACTTGGGTGGCTCAGGTGGTTAAGTGTCTGACTCTTGGTTTCGGCTCAGGTCGTGATCTCAAGGTCATGAGATCGAGCCCCATGCTGGACCATCCTGGGCATAGAACCTGCTTAAGATTCTCTCTCTCCTTCTCCCTTTGCCCCTCTCCCACCCCACTCTTGTGCACATGTACATGGTCTATCAAAAAAAAAAAAAAAAAGAAAGGAAGAAAGATATTTCTGAACCTCTCCTTCAGAATCTATCTCAAGATTAAATTTCTCACTATTCCAATTCTTTGTTTCTTGACAACCTTAATGAACTGTATTAAACTTATATACAAGTTTTTGCTTAAGTCTTCTTAAATACTTTCATACATATTTTGGGCATTTTCAAACCATATCATCCATAACCTATTATGAGTATTCAATAGGCATTAACCTGAACTGATGGACAGAAAGTGGAAATACATTCTCTTCTGTCTGTCCTAATTTTATGTTTACTTCTAAAATCTTAGATTTTTTTTTCTGGAACCCAAAATGCATGTACCGTCAGGACAGCATCCCTATTTTCTGACTTCTTCACGCAGTTCTTTAAAAAACTTTTAAACATTTTACATACACCGAAAAGTACAGACTGTAACAAGCCAGAACCTAAAAGGCAAATAAATATCCTAGGATGCCTAGCTGGCTCAGTCAGTGGAGCATGCAACTCTTGATCTTGAGGTTGTAAGTTCAAGCCCCATGTTGGGCATAGAGATTACTTAAAAAAGAAAAAAAAGGCGTATATCCTGTCCTATATGTCTCAGATGTTCTATTTTTGTTGGAAAGAAAGTATTACAGACAGAGTTGTTATCCCTTTTGTAAACTTCTTTTGGTATCCATCCATTTTCCCCCCATACAAGTACAACTAACAAGTGTTTATCTTTTTCCCTTTTCTTGTTCTTTAAAAGAGTGGTTACATTGTACACACTTTTCTATTGCTGACTATTTTCAAATATATCTTTTGAACATCTTTCTATGTCAGTAATAAGGTTTTCTCTCTCTCTCTCTCTTTTTAATGGCTACATAGCTGTGGTGGTGATAGCTAACATTTGCTGAGTGATTACTGTGTGCCAAGAGTCTATCTCATCTGTAGTTTACAAGAACCACAGATGTAAGAGACTCCATTTTGGAGATGAGGAATCTGAGGCTTAAAGAGGTGTGATAGGTAAAATAATGGCCCTCAAAGATGTCTATGTCTAAATCCCTGGAACCTGGAATGTGTTGCCTTCCATGGAAAAATGGACTTTGCAGATGGGGTTAAGGATAAGATTTTTAGATGGGGAGGTTCATCTGGACTGTCTGGTGGGCCCAGTTAAATCACTTGAGTCCCTAAAAGTGAAACCTTTCTCAGTTGAGTTAGAGAGAGATGTGATGACAGAAGGAGCGGGGTTAGAGAGATGGCAGCATGAAGATACCATGTTTTGTTGCTGTTTTTAAGATGTAGGCATCTATGTGCAAAGACTAGCGAGGAGACTCTAGGAGCTCAGGGCAGGCCTCAGCTAACAGCAAGCAAGGAAACAGAGACCTCAGTACTACAACGACATGGGTGGGACTGAATTTTGTCAATATCTGCATGAACAAGGAAAGGGATTCCCTCATAGACTCCACAAGAAGGACAACAGCACTGCCAACACATTGGTTTTAGCCCCGTTAGACCCATACCAGAACTCTGACCTATCCAACTGTAAGATGATAAATTTGTGTTGTTTTACACCTCTAAAATGGTAGCAATTTATCGTGGCAGCAATAGAAGATAAATACAGAAGACCACACTACTAAGTTGTAGTGAAATGGAAACTCAACTCAAGTGGTCTGACTCCAGGGTGTGCGTAGAGCCAAATCATTATTTATTTAGCCAATCTAAATGCCCATATTAATTTAAATGCCCATATTAATGCCCATTTTAATGGGCATTTAGATTGCTTTCAGTTCACAGTATATTAGACAATGGAATAGTAGATTTCCTCATATCTAAGTAAGCTCTACTCCGAACGTAGGACTTGAACTCATGATCCTGAGATCAAGAGTCAAATGTTCTACTGATTGAGCCAGCTGGATGCCCCAATTTTCTCCTATCTATATTTTCAAACACTTTAGTTATAATTTCTATAGGAAAATTTCCTAAATGTGAAATTATTGGGTCAAAAGATAATCATATTAAATATTTTTATAAATACTACCAAATTGCCTTGCAGAATGTTCCCAGTGCAGCTCTTAAACAAAAACTGAAATTAGCAGGAAAAGAGTGTACAAAAAGTACGAATGGATCTAGCTCATCAGTGACTATTTCAGCAAAACCAAGAACAGGTTGCTGTGTTAGTGACCACATAAATGAAAGTGCCTTTCTCCTTCATCTTAAGCAGAGAACCTATAGACATCTGTTCCAAAAGAGTTCCTCTGCCTCTTTCTTCTTTATGTGCATTGTGGATAAATTCATTTTGTGCTTTTATTTCTGGGTCTTGCTTTGGCCTTTGAGGCAATAAAGACTGACAAAAATAAATAGCCTTTTTAGTAGGTATCTCTTGGGCTACTGATCTATTTTTAAAATGCTCTATTACTTCGAGACTGGATTTTTCCCTGGTGCACAATTGGATACTTGAAAATAGTAATAGCGTTGCATTAATTTTTGACTGATAGACTTCCCAGCAGGGTCCTGGAACCCAACTTTTGGGAAAAAATTACAGATTGAAGAAAATTAACTTGGCAACCTGTTCAAGTGTGTGGGCTCTGGGACTAGCTGGTGTTTTATGGGAGTCACCAGGAGGGTCCCATTAAGATTTAAAGGTCAGTTCCCTGTGTGACTCTTCATGAGAAAAAAGCTCTTCACACTGTTCACATTAAGAGATCCTGGGCTCTGAAAAAACAATAGGTCTTGCTGAAGATGACTTTTACTTTCTTTAGGCATCTTAATTCCATTCTTTGATCTGGAAAGTGGTCTCTGTCACTCTTGGTTGTACCAGTGCTTTCTTTGAGCTTGTAGACGTGATAGGACCCTTTGCTTTTTT
>PISX010007263.1:51291-90507 GCA_004024625.1 Mellivora capensis | reverse complement strand
AAAAAAAAAAAAAAAGAAACAGACACATAGAGAAGTTAAGAAGGCTACCTGTCGCCCCACCCCCACACCCCCACGTACACGGCGGCTCCAGGGCTCAAGCCAGGCTCTCTGACCAGCGCTCTTGCATGGTCCGCTTACTCTCCTACTGACTTACTCTGTCTCGAGTTTTGTCAAAGCCTTGCACTTGCGACTGTATTCTTGCAGCAGACATCCTAATGTGAATATTTAAGGTATGTTAGTGACTTCACAGCCTTGGAGACTATGGGAACCTCTGCCTGTGTTTAGAGAAACCAACCACTGGTACAGTCAAAATGTACAGTCACGGGAGAAAACCCAGTGCTGCAAAGAGCAAGGGCAGAAGAGGACAAGGTAAGTAGAACAACTCAACACTTAGCAAACGGAGGTAGCTAATGAAAGAAAAGAAAAAAAATCTAGTAAGTATCCTCACAAATAATCAAGACGATATTGTTCACGTAAAACAAGGAGATGATACAACGAATAAAGAAAGTTGGAACAGGATGACGAGAGGTATGGTGAGAGACTGTCATTTCCAGGACGAACAGTTCTGTAACATTAGATTTTTTAGTACAGAAGTAAGTAGCTTGAGCTATGATCACAAAATCAATACCTTTCGGTTAAGGAATAACCTAGAATAGAATACTATATTATATTTTTATTACATGCATCTATCATTTGGATTTAAAAGGTTATATGCATTTATTGATGATTAAGTTAATTATAGTTCTAATTATATTCACTTATATTTCACCAGTGGGATCAGTTTTTCTGGGAATTATTTTTAAAATTAAAAAAAAAAAAAAAACAGGAACAAAAAACCCAGGATTTCAAACTAAAAAAAATTCCAGCCAAAAAGCCCAGCTGGTAACTCTTCCAAGGGTTTATCAATATTTCCCATAACAATGGTAGAGGGAGTGAGTCTCAAATCTACAGTAGATTCCAGTGAAAATGACCTGGCATTAAACAAAAAGGGCAAGGAGAAAAAGATCATGCCTTTTGTGACTTTTTAGGTCAGAAGAGAAGATCCACTTACAAACAACATATTTCAGTTTACTTGTTTGTTTTTGGTTTTCCCTCCTTCAGGAGTATGTCTTTGACTTCAGGAAGAGGTGCTTGTGAAGGTCTGTACCTACTAGGAGTCTAGAGACCAAGCTGTCTTCTCACAGACACACACCAATGACGAGATTGCAGTTTGGGTAGGTAGTCAGCTCTTGGGAATTCAGTCTTAACACAGGAAGAACGTGAGACTGGATTCTGACACTGGATGCTTCATCCTGGTTAGTCTGATGGGACGGGACGCTTACATCAGGAGATAGGGAAGGGATCTTCTTAAGCTTCTCTCTCATGCTCTCCCACATTGGGGCTGATAGGAAGCATATCTGCAAAAATCTGTTCCTTCTTCACAGAAACATTTTACCTCCCAGAGAGAACACCTCTCTACCTCACGTATTTATTAAAATGCAAGAAGGGGAAGGACATATTGAATCTTTCATAGATATATCCCCTGTGCTCCTGTGATGATTAATTTTTGTGCCAATGTGGGTAGGCTGTAATTCCTAGATATTTGGTCAAACATCAGTCAAGATATTGCTATGAAGCTTTTGTTTTGTTTTGTTTTGTTTTGTTTTGTTTTTTGTTTGTTTGTTTGAGAGAGAGCGTGAGTGGGAGTGAGGGTGTGGGCGAGAGGGAGAGGGAGAGAGACAATCCTAAGCAGGTTCCACGCCCAGCACAGAACCCAATGTGGGGCTCAATCTCACCACCCTAAGATATGACCTGAGTCTAAATCAAGAGTCTGATGATTAAAAAAAAAAAAAAAGAGACTGACGATTAAGCTACAGAGCCACCCAGGTGCCCTACATGGAGGTATTTGGTTAGAAGTGTTTAACGTTTAAATCGGTAGACTTTGAAAGTACAGGCTATCTACCTGACTGTGGGGGGGCTTCAGTCAATCAGGGGAAGGTCTTAAGAGGAAAGAGTGAGGCTCACTGAAGAAGAGATTCTGCCTGCAGATAGCTTTCAGTCCTGAACTATAGCGTCAGCTCTACCCTGGGTCTCCAGCCCGCGGGCCTGCCTTGCAGAACTTGGGCTTGCGAGCCCCACAATCACATGGGCCAGCTCCCTAATATAAAAGTCTCTCAGTCTCCCTAGCGTTTGATGTAACTATATTTCCATCTATGTTAACAACGACTGCATTATGTCTCCTTTGAGTGCAATTTGTACGTACCTAAGAGTTAATTCATCAGGCAGGTGAGGTCTTCCGGACCTTCACTCATTCGGCGGCTAATGTAGGCTTGGGGAGGATTCCCTTCATCACTGTCAGCACAGCTTGCACTGCTGGGGACCCGTCTCAGTGAACACATGCACTTAGGAGCCTGAATTGTGCACTGCCTTTAAAGTTTCTGCCCAGGAAAGACTCGGTCACTTTTGTTCCCATTTCTTTGGATGACATGTGACATTACCTCAGTTAACTTCAAAGAAGGCTGAGAAGTGCAATTCTATCATATACCCAGAATAAAGAGAAATTGATTTTTTTATGAGCAAATGGAACAAAAGCTGTCTGTGTCCTTCCAAACACAGTCTCTGACTCAGTACACTTTCTTCATGTGAGCTACACTCACCCTATTCCCCAGGGAGAGAATCTTAATCCCATCATGTCACAGCGTCAAGGTCAAAGTCTAGGATCCCTGAATGACACCATTTTACTCATATGGAATTCCCCTGCTGTTGCTCTTGTCAGAGAGAAAACTGAACCAAAAAGGAATCTCCCTTGCACTTACACAACCCACAGTGATAGGAAAGAACAACGTCACCATAATAAACACGGCCCCTTGGCAAGGGGAAGGACGGAGGGCACACAGCTATCCCCGGTCCATAGAACTTGTACAGTATCAGAGGGAAGATGTCCGGTTATGGCTGATTCTCACCGTCAGAGGACAAGGGTCTGCACAGGCCCTGCAGGCTGCTCCCTGCCCATGGAACACTGGAGAGTCATTTTTTGAGACGCTGTCGGCCACACTGAAGAGTCATTTTTTGAGACTAGGATGTGGGTCTCTTGAGCAATACGATTCTCTTAAAAGTGATCTTACTTGTCTGGTTACAGTCAAATTTTACTACGATTTTTTTTTTTCAATCCGAGGACTCAGCACTCTTCTATTTTCTTCCATTTATGGATATCCCTCGAAATGTAAATAACATCGTAAATGTGTCCTTTCTCTAAAATGGGGAGAAATTCATTTCCCTGCCCTTATTTCAGAGACAAATATAAGTAAAAATGTAAGTAAAAAATTTAAGTAAAAGGAATAAACTAGAAGCAGTTTCAGTCAAAGGACAAGAAGAAACTAAATGCAGGCCAATTAATTTCTTGAAGAAATAATAACAAATACTGATCCAGTTCAATCATAAAATTCATAAGCACTTTATTCAGAGAAAGAGCTGCTAAAAATGTTCAGAAATGCAAAATTTTATGATTTAAAAAAATATTATGATTTGAAAAGGAATTTTCTCTATTTGAATTTTAACTAATGATGACAAATATGACCATGTCAGAATGACAAAAATTATATTTATTTATAGAATTGATTAGGAGAGAATGCATCACTTTTGTGTGCAAAATGGACGTGAAACCACAAATCTTTTGTCTGGTAAATGTAGATTAAGTTACCAAATCACTTCAAAAAGTTCTGGGCCTTCAGAACCTTGAAAAAAATTATATAATTAATGAAGCAAATACTTCATCATAATATTAGGATACTAGGAAACTAATGTTTCTCACACCAATATATTTTTATATTTAGCAAAGAAGCTACTTATTTGGAAGAGGGAGACAAATGTGACATAATTTCCCTATATTTTAAATGAATATAAAAAAATTCCCATTGGGATATAAAGAACAAGTACATATATGTCTATTTTTATTAGTATTGCTCAACTGTTTTATGTTTTTATTCAATACAAGATATTTCTTAAGTTTTATTTAGGTAACCTGCGATTTTAGTAAAAATGTAAATTGTGCATTACATTCAGATGAAGAATTTTAAAGATAAGAATTTGATATCATCTAATTTTAAGATAAAGTATTATATTAATATGAATGTATTCCATATATACCAATGTAAAAATCTGAATGTTTGGCAACTCATCTTTTTTTTTTTTTTAAGATTTTATTTGTTTATTTGACAGAGACATGTGGAACACAAGCAGAAGGAGAGGGAGTGGGAGAGGGAGAAGTAGGCTTCCCTCTGAGTAGAGAGCCCGATGCGGGGCTCGATCCCAGGACCCTGAGATCATGACCCAAGCTGAAGGCAGAGGCTTAACCCACTGAGCTACCCAGGTGCCCCTGCGATTCATTTTGAGTTAATCTTTTCATAAAGTGTAGGGTTTTAAGGTTGAGGTTTACATCTTGCCTATTAATGTGCAATCTCCCTAGTATCATATTTGGAAAAGGCTATCCTTCCACTGAATTGTTTCTACACCTTGGTCAACAATCAGCGAGGCATAGCTATTCCTGTCTATTTCCAAGTTCTCTGTTTTGCTGCGCTGTACTATGCAGAACTCTTTTTAAGAACTAAGGAAAATATCATGTAAGATGTATTTATTAGTTAATTCCTTTTGCCAACTGTAATATGGAAAAAACTGCTATCATGTTCCATTCTCTCTCTCCTCAGCATAGAGTCAGCCTCTATTGAACATAAGTGAGATCATGTCAATGAGTTATACCCACAGGTTTTACATGTGGAGTGTGGACAAATTTTGCATAAATCCCTTACAGCCCTGGCTCCTAATGCCTTCAATACCTGTGCAAAATAAACATACTGTATTAAGATTTGGGGATTGTTTGTAACGGTAGTTAGCTCATCCTGATTTTCCTATCCCCCTATTCTTAATGTCCTGGGATAGTCCATCTCTCTATAGAGCATTGCCATAACTCCAGGAAACCATTGATTTTACCCAACATCAAGCTTTAGTAGTTACTAGGGATGAAGAGAAAGAAGAAGTCATAGCTAGTGCCATCCTGTCTGACCTCCCTCCCTGTCAACCATCAGCTCAGCTTGCTGACTCCACTTTATCAAGTGGGGCACATTTTGGTTTCTCTGAGTAACTGGCAAAGCCCAACTACGCATGCATTATGAGTCAGCCTGGGATCTTTTCTATCAACAAACAAGGAAGTCTGTTTTCATTCAAATCTGCCAGCCTAAGGTGTTGCCAGGAGGGAGAAACTGGTTATAAAGTGCCTTTTAGATATTATCTTCCTAATTCCTTTGATTAAAATTCTCTTATCTATAAAGGATATGAGTTTTTAAAAATTGTATACAAGGTTCAAACATCAACATTTTACTTTAACTAATCTAAATTTAGATGATAAAATAATAAGTAAAGACAATGACTGGTTTATTTTGCAATGAAAAACAGACAAATTAAATTTAAAATGCCTTACATAATAACTGTCCTTAAAAAGTGTGTAAAGAACAATATATAAATGACCCATTATTTGGTTCTCAGTATTTGGGGGACTTGGAATGTCTGTCATTCTTCTGGCAATGTTTAAATATAGAGAGTTAAGTACATAATCACATGGTCAGTATGGTAAGTCTCTCTCTCTCTCTCTCTCTGTCTCTCTCTATATATATATATATAGGGTTTCAGTTTCATCCATCCAAAATTTTTTTTTTCATCCATCCAAAATTTTTAAGGAACTCTTAATAAATGGCTCTCTTGTCATTCAGGTGACCATTGTTTAGACTGCCTCCTAAAACTAGGGTAGATGCATTGCACCCTTTTTAGTTAATATTTATGTTTTGAAATTTCTACACATGGAAAGCACCACTGTATAAAATACTTTATAATGTACCATGAGAAAGAATATTGTTATATATATATATCAGTGTGTGTGTATGTGTGTGTGTGTGTATAAGTTTTTATTTGAATGAACTGGAGCTCATCACAAGTGCATCCCTTAATCACCATCACCTATTTAACCCATCTCCCACTCCCCCTCTGGTAACCACCACTTTGTTCTCTAAAGGTAAGGGTCTGTTTCTTGGTTTATGTCTTTTTCCCCCTTTGCTCATTTATTTTGTTTCTTAAGTTCCACATATAGTGAAACATATGGTATTTGTCTTTCTCTGACTAACTTATTTCACTTAGCATCATACCCCATCCATGCCATTGCAAATGGCAAGATGTCAAGAATGACCAATACGTTAATTTTCAAACACAGAGTAAAATCTTTTTGGAAGTTATTCTTATTCTGTGTACTATTTTCTTTGAAATTCCCAAAAACTATACCTAAAAATAGATCGAAAGATTATATATTAAGTTACATTATACTCTGGTACATATAGCTACACACAGAGCAATTCACTAATTCACTTTATGAGAAACTTAGAAACTAGCTGAGTGACTCCTACACATATGTACATATATATACATACACACAATACCCACATCAAAGCAGGCAGGAAAGGCTAAGACACAGTGTCACCATAAACTTTATGTCTAGCATAGCACCATAAAATTAGGGGGTAATCCTGACTCCCAGCTTCTCCCCATGAAACAAGTGGGTTGGACTGCACACCTAACATCCCAGTCAAAAACTGTAACAGGAGAGACAAAGAGGGTCACTATATGATGATAAAGTGGCCAATTCAACAAGAGGGTGCAACATTTGTAAATATTTATACACTTGACATCAGAGCACCTAAGTAGATAAACCAAATATTAAAAGATCTGAAGGGGAAAGTGGACAACAATACAATATTATGAGGGGACCTCAACACATCAATTTCAAAAATGGGTAGATCATCTAGACAAAACATCACAAAGAAAACACTACAATTGAATTGTACTTTAGACCAAAGGGACCTAAAAGTCATAAACAGAACATTCCATCCAAAGGTAGCAGAATACACATTCTTCTTTAGCACCTTTGAACATTCTCCAGATTTTAAAGATAAAATTGAAACATTTAGATAGACAAGCTAAGATAAAAAGAGAGAAGACTCAAAGAAAATCAGAAATGAAAGAGGAGATATTGTAACTGGTAACAGAGGAATACCAAGGATCATAAGAAAATACCCTGAAATAACATCGGCCAACAAATTAGATAACTCAAAATAACTGAAAGAGAAAATCCTAAAGACTCCTAGAAAAGAACATGGGTAGTAATTTCTTTCATAGTAACTGTAGCAATATTTTTCTAAATGTCTCCTGAAGCAAGGGAGGGAAAAAAGCAAAAATAAAGTTTTGGGACTACATCAAAATAAAAAGCTTCTTCACAGTAAAGGAAACAACTAACAAAATTAAAAGACAACCAACTGGACGGCAGAAGATATTTGCAAATGACATACCCAAAAAAGGTTTTCAAAATATATATAGAAGTGTACGACTCAATAACAAAAATGAATGATCCAATTCAAAAATGGGCAGAAGACATGAACAGACATCTTTCCAAAGATGTACACATGGCCAACAGACACATGAAGAGATGTCCAACATCACCCATCATCAAGGAAATGCAAATAAGAAATACAATGAGCTATCACCTCACACCTGTCAGAATGGTTAAAATGAAAACCACAGGAAACAATGTGTATTAGCAAGGATGAGAAAAAAGGAAACCTGTCGCATTGTTGGTGGGAAAGAAAACTGGTGCAGCCACTGTGGAAAACAGTATGGAGCCTCAAAAAGTTAAAAATAGAACTACCCTACCATCCAGTAATTCCACTACTGGGTATTTACCCAAAGAATATTAAAACACTAATTCAAAAGGAGATATGCACCCCTATATTTATGGAAGCATTATTTACAATAACCAAATTATGGTAGCATTGATAGGTGAATTGGATACAAAAGATGTGCTGTATATATATAATGGAATATTATTCAGCCATAAAAATGAGATTTTGCCATTTGCAACAACATGAGTGGGGTTAGACAGTATTATGCTAGGTGAAATAAGCTAGTCAGAAAAAGAAATACCATATGATTTCACTCATGTGGAATTTAAGAAATAAAACAAATGAGCAAAGGAAAAAATATTACAGAGAGACGAAATAAGAAACAGACTCTTAGCTGTAGAGAACAAATGGATGGTCACCAGAAGGGTGGTGGGTAGAGGAATGGGTGAAATAGACGATTGGGATTAAGAGCGCACATATCATGATGAGCACTGAGTAATGTATAAAATTACTGAAAAACTATCTAATACACCTGAAATTAATATAACACTGTGTGTTAATTATACTGGAATTAAAATAAAAAGAACTTTAAAAAATTCCTTGAAACATACAACCTACCAAGATTGAATCATGAAGAAACACACCAGGCCAATTATAATTACAGATTGACCTCTAATCAAAACCTTCCCAATGAAAAGTTCAGGGACAGATGGATTCACTGGTGAATTCCACCAAACATTTAAAGACAAAACAATATCAATCCTTCTGAAACTCTTCCTAAAAGTGGAAAAGGAGAAAACACTCCCAAACGAATTTTATGAGGTCAGTATTACCCTGATGCCAAAACTATATGAGAACACACACATACACACATGATGAAAAATAGAGCCAATAGCTCTAATGAACACAGATGCAAAAATCCTTAACAAAATATTTGCAAACCAAATCCATTGTACATTACGAGGATCAGATGGGCATTATCCCTGGATGCAAAGATGGTCCAACATACGCAAGTCGATAAATGTGATATATCACATTAAAAATTAAGAACAAAAATAATATGATCATCTCCACATATGCAGAAAAATCATTTTACAGAAATCAATATGATTTCATAATAAAAATTCTCAACAAACTGAGTATCGAAGAATGTACTTCAACATAATAAAGGCCATATGAGAGGAACACACAGCTAACATCATATTTAACTGAGAAAAGTTGAAAGCTTTTCCTTTAAGATCAGGAACAAGACAAGGGTGCCTGCTCTTGCCACTTATATTTAACATAGTACTGGAAATCCCAGCCACAACAATCAGGTTTAGAAAATTCCTTAATATTATAATTACTAAGTATTTATATTAGTGGTGAATTTAAAGAGACAAATTTCTTTTTCATTCTGCCTTTAGGTACAAAAAAAAATCTTTGTTAAAAACAATAGACTACCTCAAGTTAGAAAATAATAAACAGTGTCAGGAAACACAAAACACAAATAATTGAGGATGAACGTTAAATTCATAACAAACTATGATTGTAATTCACAGAATGTTTTTCATATAGAAAGTAAATTTTATTAATAGCAAAAAACCCAGCATTTTGAAACTATATTGGGTTTTATGGAAGAAATGTCTACATTTCCCCCATTATATGCTCATTAAATGTCCTATTTTTTCTTGCAATACAAACCTGTAAACTCTCGACTTTGACTCTCTGTTAAGGTTTCTTGAGATATAATTGACAAATAAAATAGTAACTTATTTATAGAATCTAAATATGATTTCATATACATTGTGAACGAATTCCCACTATTGAATTAATTAACACATGAATTACCTCACCTATGTATCTCTTTTTAAAATTTTGATAACACTTAAGTTCTATTG
Organism: Mellivora capensis; assembly: GCA_004024625.1. NCBI lineage: Eukaryota > Metazoa > Chordata > Mammalia > Carnivora > Mustelidae > Mellivora > Mellivora capensis. The sequence goes on along the minus strand of PISX010007263.1, from coordinate 80,933 downwards.
TCTTAGCAAATTTCAATAATACAACAGTGTTATCAAACAAGGTGACCATGCGATTCTCCGTCATGCACCCTTTGTAATTCATCATGATCTTCGTTCAAATGCCTGTTGATATATCTAGAACTGAAACTCCTTAAGGAAAGAGAGTAGAGATTTTATGGCATAATTTTAGTACAGTCCTAGAAGGAATGTGTACGTGTGTGTAATTTGATTAGATGATCGAATGAGTAGTTGGTATTCAGTCAACACTGGATAACTGCATAACACAAAGCAAGCCCCAGGAGGCCAATGGAGAAATAAGAGAAAGCTTTGGAGGATTTTGACCTACACATAAAACATAATGTTTGATGTGAGACTCACCAGATCTATTCCACAGGCTCATCCAACACAAGGGGTTCAGTCTTCCATGTGCCAGACAGAAGGAGAGAAATGGTCACCAGTGAAAAGTCCCAGTGATGACTACAAAAAAAAAAAAAAAAAAAAAAAAAAAAAGCAATGATGAGTATTCTTCACAACACAATTCATTTCTGAAATTATATTGACTGACCAAGGGTAGGAATTATATTTACATGTACTTTTATCAGTGGTCATCAACCTGTAGTCTATATAATTTTGAAAATTTGTATATTTGTTTAAAAGATAATCTAAAATAGGGGCACCTGGGTGGCTCAGATGGTTAAGCATCTGCCTTCAGCTCAGGTCATGATCTCCAGGCCCTGGGATCAAGCACCATGTCAGGCTCCCTGCTCTGCAGGAAGCCTGCTTCTCCCTCTCCTTCTGCCTGCTGCTCCCCCTGCTTGTGCTCTCTCTGTTGCTCTCTCTCTCTCAAATGAATAAATAAAATCTTTAAAAAAAAGATAATCTAAAATAAATTACTTTAACTGTAGTTTCAGGTTATCCAGAGGATCACTGTGATGGGCTGAATGGTTGTGTCCCCCAGAATTCATACTTAAATCCCTACTCCCCTAATTCCTAGTATTTGGAAATGAGGCTTTGGGGAAGTCCTTAGGTCATGAGGATGGTACCTTCATGATGGAATCTGTGCCCTTCTAAGAAGAAATTTGGGAATGCCTGCTTTCTTTCTCTCTCTCTCCACCGTGTGAAGAAACCAGGACGAGGACACTTACTAGAGCCTGACTATGCTGACCCCCTGATTTCAGACTTCCCAACTCCAGAACTGTGAGATGCAAATGTCTGTTGTTTAAGCCATCCAGTCTACAGCATTTGTTATGTAGCCCAAACTGACTAAGACACCCAATATGTACCAGGTACTGTCACATGATTCCAGCCCCAGGCTTGGTTTGCATTTGACAGCTTCACGGGGCCAAGGGATCAAGTACAGTGAGTACATTTACCTTATAAAATACTGGGTGGTACATTAGTTACTGGTAAGTTGCCACACTGCACTGTCAAAATGATAACAGTGTGGCATATTTATAAACAATATTCTAAGGGGTGAAGTAGTTTAGGATGGGGGACTGTTAAGTGACCTAAATGAAATCAAATTAATTAGATTAAAAGGCTTTACCATTTGGAGCTTTCATTCCCAGATGTCACAGACCTGACAGGACAACTGTAGTATCTAAGGGTGGAAATCTCGGATTTGTAGAGAAATAGAGTAAGACTAACCCTGGTGTACCTCTGCCTTCTCCCTTTTTGACTCCCTGCTTTGTCTTGTTTTCCTGAACGGTGTAAACCCAAAGTACGTTGGAAAAATGGCTCTCTGTAGATTTCAGTAAGTGTCTCTGATGGTATCTTTGTGTCCCACTAAGCTTATTGTGATGGAAGTCTACCTGAACGACACATGCTTCTGCTGAGGCTTGAGACAATCTTTCCTCAGATCCAAAAATCTTAACATTCAGCACCTAGAAACTGAGAAAGCACAGCAGATAAGTTACAGGTCTAAACATAAACACACATGTACACCTGAGAGTGGCAGAAATCATGATCCCCACACCTACACAGTACGTGGACTTAATCTAATCTCAAATGCCCTATCCCCTGGAGTGTCTGCTTTGTAACAAGTGAGATCTTAGGCCCCGTAAAGTTAAACAATATGATCAAAAATGCCTAGTTTGCTTGTGGCAGAATTAAGATTAGAATTTAAATCTCTTGGCCATCTGGGCAACCTGGATGGCTCAGTTGGTTGAGCATCTGATTCTTGATTTCAGCTCAGGTCATGATCTCAGGGTCTTGGGACCTAGCTTCATGTGGGGATCTGCACTAAGAGCAGAGTCTCTTTGTCTCTCTCCCTCAGTGATGCCCCCTCAGCCCCTCTGTCTGCTTTCAGGAGTGCTCACTCTCTCTCAAATAAAAAAATGAAATCTTTAACAAAATAAAAAAAATTTTAAAAGTTAAATTGTGTTAAACAATAAGTCTCTTGGCTATCAACCTGAAGATGTTAAAAACAAAGACATTACATTATGAACATCATGTTTAAGAGTAATGATGACATATTTTCCTATATTGACTGACTGGGTAGTAACAGTACTTAACTGACATGATTGCTGGAGGTTTGCAGCCTGGTGAAGAGCTCAGTACTCAGTGTTAACTGACAACAACAACAACAATAATACCATTTAAACCTCACTAGCATGGAAGGTCACCTAATGCAGGAGCTTTGACTTGATGTCCATTATTACATACTCAGCTGGTTGGGCAGCCTGTATGAGGTAAGCACTTAATAAACCATAAATGTTTACTGAATGAATGATGTGCCCCATATATAAATACATCTATATTTTTCTATCTAGCCATCCATATATATATTTCTCTCTCTACTTCGGTATCCATAGTCTTATCCAAAATCGGAATCAGACCATGAAATTATATAGACTCCAAAACCTATATTCTCAAAAGTAATATAGGAAAAGGGCTCTACATAAACAATATACTCTGAAAGACAATCTTACAAATATAAAACCAGATGTAGCTAGGACAGAAAGTATTTCACAGAAAACAAGGGAAGTCTCTGTATGGACTGAATGGTGACCCCCTCCTCCCAAAGAAAAGATATGTCCACATGCTAACTCTTAAAAGCGGAGTATGTGACCATATTTAGAAAAAGGGTCATTGCAGATATAATTAAGTTAGGGGGGATCTAGAGATGAGATCATTCTGACTTACCCAGGAGGACCTTAAATCCAATTATAAGTCTCATTAGAAGAAACAGAAGGGAAGTCATAGAGGAAGAGAAAGGCACATGAAGATAGAGGCAAATGCTAGATAGATGCAGTCACAAAGAATGAAGACAGTCACCAGAAAGTAGAAGAGACACAAAGGAATTTTGTCTGAGAGTCTTCTGAGATTGCAACCCTGCTGACACAATGATTTTGAACTTCTATAAGAGATTGAATTTCCACTGTGTTAAGTTATTCAGTTTGTGGTAATTCATGATGACAGCTATGGGAAACTAATACAGTCCCCAAGACCAAAAAACAAACCCAACTGAAAATAGGGGGCTATAATCAGTAAGTAAAAGAGTAATAGAATCACGAGCACTCAGTGAAAAGGGGTACCACAAGCACCAAAGCTGATGTTGGACTGATGAGATTAAATGTGGAACCCATTACAGATTTGCAGAAATGGATTTGAAATTTCCAAGTTAAGATGTGACTTTTGAAAGAAACTAGGCAAACAGAATTTCTGCAGAAAAATAATTGACCAATAAAAAAATTACTCACATACAATGAATGACAGAAATAACAAATAGTTTGGACTCTGAAGACATGATCTTAAAGTATAAAATACCAGTTACAGCTACAAAATAAAAATAAAGACACTATATAAAGAAACAAAAAAGGGGAACTGAAAATAATGAGTAGGAAGCATGGGACTCTGAAAAGTGACCATTAACATAGGAAAAGAAACAAATTAATATCATATATTAAAAACTGCTGTTTTTAATTTAAAACTGGATGAATACATTAAATGACAAATTAATATCATATATTAAAAAGTGCTATTTTTAAATTTTAAACTGGATGAATAAATTAATTGACAAATTAACACAGCCCAATGGAAATAGTGAATTCAATGGTGGATCCAGAAATTAGCATAAAGAGAAATGAAGAGAAAAACCCTGAAAATAAATAAGAGATAAGGATGATAAAATGAAGATTACTGTATGGCTAAGTAAGGTCTGAAAGAAATTCTAGGGTAAATGAAGGAGAAATACTATTTAAAAATGCTAAAAAACTGAATGTTTTTTTTACAAGATATGAACCCAAAGACAGAGGAAACAAAAAGGACTTAGCAGGGAAAATAAAAGAAAATTCATTTGCAGACATATTATGATGTATTTTTAGACTATCAAAAACAATAGAGGAAAATAGAGATCACAAAAACAGACCCATAATCAATGAAAACATAAAAGTCATAACATAGCACATCAGTGGCAAAATAATCACTTACTTAACAATGATCCTGGAAAAACTGGTTATCATCATGGGAAAAAAAATATTGGATTCTTTCATTAGACCATAATTTAAAATTGATATAAGTATAGTAAAACTTAAACATAGAAAGCAAAACTTTTACAGTTTTAAAAGAAAATATACAGAAATATTTTTATGCACTTAGGGGAATAAAAAATATATTACACATCACTTCATCGTCACCATACTCTAACTACATTAAAACTCAGATCTCCATTTATTTAGCTCTGTGGCTTTGGACAAGTAACTCCTCTCATTTTTGGTGTCTTCCTCCACAAAGCAGAGATATTAATAGTATATATATTGCAGAGTTATATTAATGATTAGAGAATCAAAATATATAATGTTTAGGACAGTACTTCATACACAGACACACATAGATTGTATAGGTTTTTTTTTAAGATTTTATTTATTTATTTGACAGACAGAGATCACAAATAGGTAGAGAGGCAGGCAGAGAGAGAGCAGGAAGCAGGCTCCCCACAGAGCAGGAGCCTGATGTGGGGCTCGATCCAGCACCCTGGGATGACGACCCGGGCCGAAGGCAGAGGCTTTAACCCACTGAGCCACCCAGGCACTCCAATTGTTTAATTGTTATTATCGATGCTTTCATAGATTTTATTATGATTTTAAGCACAACTCCGTATTTTAGAAATTCTTCCTCCAAATTGTAATCATGGACTATCAGACCACCTAATTCACATAGTTTATTAAATTACCAATATATTATGACTGCCTTGACCTTGATTCCTTCACCTTGAAATCCTTCTTTATAAGCAGGAAAACTTAACTGGGTACGACAGGGGTAGGGTAAAGATGTTCCATTAGAAGACTGCTTGGAATAGTGGATGTGAGTTCTGATGAATTCACAAAAACAATCCAGGATTTTCGGAGTTAAAGAAAGTTCTGAAATGGACAGGCTTGCATTTTTTTTTCATTAAATTTTGATAAGGTGACCTCTATTTGAATGATATTCTCTGCTGACCTGGTACTCTACTGACAGCCAAGAATAAAAGACCTTTTGCTTCTCCTCTCTAATCTCTGTAGTGCATTCCTTTGAAATCCTGTGGAGAGTTTCAGAATTCTAAAACCAACTCTGAAATTGAATTCTGACCATTTGCATAGCCCTTTGTTTAGAAAATGTAATTGTTCATATAATCAAACCATATTAATTATTTTCTTTGTGACACAGAAATTTTTAGGGGGAAAATCATGAGATTACATGATTTAGTAGGTTGTATCAGAGTAATGGAAAGATTTCTTATTCAAATCTAAGGCATGCGTATGTATCATATAGGCTAGTGTTCACCCAGATAGTCTTATCCTACCTCATCACATTAGTTCATAAGCTAATGGAGGAAACGGTGATTTTTGTATCTCCCACATTGCTTAGCAGGGTCCTTCTTTAAGTAGGTGGATGATAAATTCTTATCTGGTAAGTGAAACCGAGCATGGTCAAAATGGTTTTTGAATGACACTGTGATTCTGAATAAATAATTCTGAATAAATGTTTCTAAAAAATGCCCTTTTTAAAAAAAATATGAAACCACAAGCATTTTCCTTCTGTAAAAAATATTATGATATGAACTAATTTAAAATTAAATATGTTAATTCAAAATATTAATTCAAATTTAGGACATCTTTCTCTTATCAATGTTCTGATTTTCCCCCAAATTCTGATAATGGACAATACTTGGAGGTTGTAGCTTTAGAGTTACTGCATATAATCAGAACATTAAAAAAATGTTTATTGAAACCATTCTCTCTTTGGAAAATACTAAACTCTGTTCTGAAAGCTGTTGATATAGTTTGTCATGAACTTTATCTACTATATATAGTATAACTCTAATTATGTATATGGTATATACATATATATATTTATATTTATATTACTGGTTATGGTAAAATAGATTGAATTCCAAAATAAGCAACCAAGACCATGTCAGTGAAAATTAAAAGATATTAGTTAACCCTATGGCCTATAGCAGTAGGGATATTCTTCATATGTTCATATGAAAAAATTAAATTGAACAAAACCTTGATGGGTGGATGTTATTTATAAAAGTTAAGTAGCACAATATATTTTGCAAGCAGATGAACAATGTGAATGTGGGAGCCAAGGTGAGGGTGTCCCAAAATGTGCCAGTGGGGCATAATGATTATTTTAAGTTAATGTTACTTAAGAAATAGCCAATGCACATAGTGAACTCAAATCCCACTTTGTCTCCAGAAAGCAATAAATAAACCACCCTGTATAAGGAGGAAAAGAGACATTCTTATCAACAAAGGTAGGGAATTCAGAGCTGAAAAGGGCTACAAGAACAAATCTGTTACCTTTACTAATTTACTACCCTACCCAAAATTCAGGTTAGAATTCCTTACTAATTGAAGCTCCAAAACATATGTTTTCTTTGTCCCATCAATTCCTCATAGATCTATTATTTCTTTGACTAAAGAGTATAAAAGCTATCTGCCTTCGTTATTTCCTTGGGTCTTATTTTATCATTGGGTCTCTGTCAGCACACAATTTTTTTCACCTCCTGTTAATCTGACTCATACCAATTTAATTTTTAGAATCGCTAGAAGAACCTTAAAGGGTTGAATAAAAATTTTGTCCCAACATGAGCAAAGGAAATGAATAAGACTCATGATGCTTTGTGATAAAAACCACTCATGTGAGTTCCATATGTGTATGATTATAAGTCCTTGCATCTCTTATAATATAGGATATTTCTTTTATTTTCAACTAAATACTATTTAAACAAATCATATTAGTATGAATGACAATACCTAAATCAGTACTAGCTTTTATTAAATTAAATGCTTATAGAGGTCATCTGGTGGAATTCCAGAAAATAAACAAAAATGGAGGCTAAAGTATTTAATACAAAGTTATTAATATGGGGTTACTCGCCACACACTTACAGTCATGGCAGTCTTATTAAATAAGATTAAAAATAATACTGTAATTGCTCAAAATGTGGACATGTCAACTATATCCCCATGCAGTGATTACAAAATTATATATAAGATATACTACAACAGTTTACTTCCCTGAAGATGGATACCTGTGCATTAGAATAAAATTTTCTAGAGATCACTGTTTCAAAGATGAGTAGAAAAGGTATAGAATAATTCATAAAACATGAACCCGTATACAGGAAATCTTTAGAATTCATTATTTCTCACCAGTCCTGTGGAACAACCCCTTCTTTACTTTCCTGTAAAATATTTTCCTAAATTCTTCAAATGTGAGTATGTTGCCATTTTTGCCATATCGGGTCAAGGGCACATAACATCACCATGATATCACCTTTGATGTCATACTTGACCACCTGACTAAAGAGGTATAAGTCATATTTCTTTACTGTAAAGTTACTCTGTCTTCCCACACTGTCCACACTGTCCCCATTGGAAGTAAGTTACTATAAGCATCTAAAACTTATGGAATGAGAGATTATGCTCCACCCCTGGAGAGCAGAATATATACCTTAATTATTGGAAATTCATCTTAATGTGAGAACTACCCCTCTTCCTGAATTGACTTATTTATTCAATCCTTAATTTATAAGAGTTCAGACTCATAGATACTTATTTTATACTTGAAGTTTTATCCAATATTACAATTATTATTATGCTCAAATTATTCTCATGTGTAGCCTTTTCAAATACTGCTTCTTCCACTTAGCAATATGCATTTAAGGATCCACAATGTCTTCTTATGACCAGAGAGCTCTTTTCTTTTCATCACTGGATAATGTTCCATCGTAAGGATATACTACAATTCATTCAACCATTATCTCATTGAAGGGCAACTTCTATTTTTGATGCTATTCTAAATCATGTTTTATTAATTTCAAATTCCAATTGTTTACTGATGATATTTAAGAAAGTAATTGACTTTTGTATATTAACCTTGTATCCTGTGATCTTGTTATACTCATTTACTAGTTCCAGAATTTCTTTTGCTATTTCTCTTTATACTTTGGGACTTTCTACAGAGAGAGTTATGTCATCTACAAACAAGGATAGTTTTATTTCTTCCTTCTCAATCTAAATATGTTTTATTTCCTTTTCTTGTCTCATTGTACTGCCTATAATTTCTTTTTTTTTAAATTTCTTTTCAGCGTAACAGAATTCATAGTTTTTGCACCACACCCAGTGCCTATAATTTCTAATATGATCTTGAATCCAGCAGTAAGACATAAGATTCTTGACATTTCTCTGATCTTAGGAAGAGTGTCCAATCTCTCAGTACAAAGTATATCTACAAGTGTTTTGTAGATGTTAATTATATCAAGTTAAGGAAGTTCCTCTCTTTTCCTGATAATTTTTACCATGAAAAGGTGGTGGATTTTGACAAATGCTTCTCTGCATCTATTGATATGATCATATGACTCTTGTATTTTAGTCTGTTGACATGATGGAATTCATTGATTTTCAAATGGTTATCTAGACTCACATATATGAAACAAATGTCCAGTGGTCATGGTTTATAATTCTTTCATATATTGTTGACTTAATTTTTAAATATTTTGTTGAGGATTTTTACGTACATATTCATGGTCTGTGCTTCTTTGGTACAATTACTTTTTCTGGTTTGTTATGAGAGTAATGCTTGCCTTATAGACTAGGTAATAATGTATTCCCTTAGCATCTATTTTCAAAAAGAGAAATGGAAAATTTATATTAAAAAAAAAGAAAATATAAACCCTTTCTAAACGTGGAGAATTGACCAGTGAAACCATCTGGGCCTGGTGCTTTATTTTTTCCAAAAGTTAATAATTATTGATTCCTTTTATTAAATTGATATGACTATTCAAATGATCTATTTCACTTGGTGAGAGTTTGGGAAGTTTGTCTCTTTCAGTAAACTGGTACGTTTCATCTAACTTATCAAATTTACATATGTAGAATTAATAACAGTATTATTTTATTATGATTTACTACTCATGGGATAAGTGGCAAATGACTCCTCCTTCATTTCAGATTTGAATAGCTCCTGTTTTCTCTCTTGTATTCTTGGTTAGGCTGGCTGAAGGTTCACCAATTTTACTGATCTTAAAAAAAAAAAAGGCCTTGGTTTTGATGATTTTCTTTATTGTTTTCCTATTTTTAAATTTCATTGATTTCTGCTATCATTATTATTAATTATTATTTCTATCCTTTTTTTCCTTTAGGCTTAATTTGCTTTTATTTCTCTAGTTCAACAAAGTGGAACATTAGGTTATTGCTTACAGATATTTCTTGTTTATGAATATCTCACTCTGGTTTTGATTTTGATTTTCCTAAATTAATGATGTTGATCATATTGTCATGTACTTGTTGGTCATGTGTACATTCTCTTTGGCCATGTGTACATTCTCTTTTCTGGTCCTCTGCCCATTTTCAATCATATTGTTATTATTATTTATTTTGTTATTAGGTTGTATGAGTTCCTTATATATTTGGATATTAATTTCATCAGAGAGTTGGTCTGCGAACACTTTTTTCCCAATTCTGTAGGCTGCCTTTTCTCATTGTTGATTGTTTCTTTTGCTGTGCAGAAAATTTTAAGCTTCAGGTAATCTCACTTGCTGATTTTTGCTTCTGTTGCTTGTACTCTTGGTTCCATATCCCAAAACTGTCTGCCAAGATCAACATCAAGGAGATTTTCCTTTGTTTTATTTTCCCTAGGAGTTTCATGATTTCAGGCCTTATATTTAATCTTTAAATCCAATTTGAGTTAGTTTTTGTGAATAGTGTAAGATTGGGGTTCAATTTTGTATTTTATTTATTTGTATTTAATTTTTAATTTTTGTGACTGCCAAATTTTCCTAACACAATTATTGAGGAGCCTATTCTTCCCTCTTTGAGTAATCTTAGCTATTCTGTCAAATATTATTTAGCTTTATATACATGGAATTATTTATTAGCTCTCAATATTATTCTTAGCACTGTCCCTTTGTTTTTTTGTCAATAGCAAACTTCTTTGAATACTACAGTTTGTAGTGTGGTTTGAAATCAGGAAATATGATGTCTCCAATTTTGTTCTTTTTTCTAAATATTGCAGTGTCTCTTCCAGGTCTTTTCTGATTCTACAGAAATTATAGGATTGCTTTTTCCATTTCTGTAAAATTTGCTATTGGAACTTTGATAGGGATTGCTTTGAATCTATAGACTGCTTTGAGTTGAATGCACTTTTTAACTATAGGAATTTTTCCAGCCCTTGAACATGAAATATATTTCCATTTATTTTTGTCTATTTCCAGTTATTTCACCAAAGTGTTATAGTTTTCAATGTACAGATCTTCATATCTTTAGTTAAATTCATTCCTAATTAAAAACAATTTTGATACTATTGTAAAGGAGATTATTTATATTTTTTTCTTTAATACATTGTCAGTGTCTAGAAACATAACTAACTTCCATATGTTAATTTTGCATCTTGCATTTTCCTAAATTCATTTTTCAGTTCTAACAGTTTTTGATGAAAGTCTAGCACTTACTATATCTAAGATTATATCATTTGTAATGAATAATAATTTTACTACTTCAGTTCTGTTTCAGATGGCTTTTATTTCTTTTTCTTGCCTAATTGTTCTGGGCAGCACTTCTAGTACTATGTCGATTAGGAGGGGTGAGAGTGAGCACTCATGTCTTTTTCCCGACTTTAAGGAAAGTTTTCAAACTCTTATCATTGACTATGATGAGAGCTGTGGATTTGTCATATATGGCTTTATTGTGTTGAGATGTATTCCCTCTATACTAAAATTTGTTGAGTGTTTTTGCCATCAAAGGATGTTGTATTTTGCCAAATAGTTTTTCTTCATCTATTGGGATAACCAAATGATTCTTATCTTCCATTTTATAAATGCGTTTATCACATTCACTGATTTACATATGTTGAAACATCCTTAGATCCCAGGGATATATTCCACTTGATCATGGTGTGGACACTTTTAATACGTGGCTGAATTTGGTTTCTAGTTTTGTTTGTTTGTTTTGAGAATTTTTGCATCTATATTCATCAAAGATACTGGCCCAGAGTTTTCTTGCAGTTTCCATATCTGGCTTTGGTATCAGAGTAATCCTGACCTCAAAAATGAGTTTGAGAGTGTTCTCTGATGTTCATTTTTTTCAAGATTGAGAAGTACTGGCATTAATTCTTCTTTAAACATCTGGTACAATTCACCAATAAATTCATCTGCTCCTGATCTTTTTGTTGCTCCTTTGGGAATGTGTGTGTGTGTGTGTGTGTGTGTGTGTATTTTACTCACCATACATTACATCATGAGTTTTTGATGTAGTGTTCCATGAGTCATTGTTTGTGTATACACCCAGTGCTCCATGCAATATGTGCCCTCCTTAATAGCCATCAACAGGCTAAGCCCTCCCCCATCCCCTCCCCTCTAAAACTCTGTTTGTTTCTCAGAGTCCATAGTCTCTCATGGTTTGTCTTATGAAATGAGTCAAACAGAAAAAGTCAATTATCATATGGTTTCACTTATTTGTAGAACAGAAGGAATAGCATGGAGAACATCAGGAGAAGGAAAGAGAAAATGAAGGAGGGGGGTTGGAGTGGGAATTTTTTTTTTTATTACTGATTCAGTTTCTCAATCATTTTTGTGCTGTTTAGATTTTATATTTATTCATGAGTAAGTGTTGGTAGGTTGTATATTTCTATGAATTTATCCATTATTTGTAGGTTGCTCTGTTTGTTGGCATAAAATTGCTTATCTGTATTTTCATTTTTATTTCTGTGGTATCAGTTATAATGCCTCTCTTTCATTATGATTTTATATATTTGAGTCTTCTTTTTTTTCTTATTATGTCTTGCTAACAGTTTCTCAGTTTTGTTTATATTTTCAAAACAAAAACAGCTATTGGTTTTAATTTTTCCTACTGTTTACTGGTCTCAATTTCATTTATTTCTACTCTGATCTTTGTTATTTTCTTTCCTCCGTAATGTTGGATTTAGTTTCTTATTTTTACTCTTCCTTAATATGCAATGTTCAGTTGCTTATTTGAGATTTTTCTTTTTTCTTAATGTAGGTGTTCATCACTATACACTTCCTTCTTGGACCTGCTTTTGCTAAATCCTATAAGCTTTGATGTGTTGTGTTTTCATTTTCATTTTTCTCATATGACATACCTAGGAGTATATTCCTTTTATTTTTCCTGATTTGTGTTTCCTGAGCCTCCTGACTCTGTTTATTGTGTCTGTCATTAATTTGTAAAGTTTCCAGTTGTGATTACTTCATATATTTTTCTCTGCTTCATTCTCTCCTACTATCCTTTTTGGTATTCCAATTTTGTGTATGTTCTCTTACATACCCTTAACATGTTAATCAGGGGTATTTTAAATACCAGCCTGACAATTCCAACATCTGTGTCATATCCAAGTCTGCTTTTTTTTTTTTTAAGATTTTATTTATTTATTTGAAAGAGAGAGAGAGAGAGAAGGAGAGAAAGGAAAATAAATAAAGGTAAGAGGGAGACTCGGACTCCCTGCTGAGCTCTCTGCAACATGGGGCTGGATCCCATGATCCTGAGATCATGACCTGAGCTAAAAGCAAATGTTTAAACACCTGAGCCACTCAGGTGCCACCTCCAAGTCTGCTTCTGATGTTGTTTTGTCTCTTCAAATTGTCTTTCATTTCAGTATGTCCTATAATTATTGTTTAAAGCTGAACATGATATATCAGGTGATAGGAACTGAGGTAAACAAGACTATATCATGAAGTTTTGTATGTTCTGGCTAGGACCTGGGATTTGTTTACTATTTGCTGTAGTGCTAGGTACCAGTGATATCAAATTCCTCAAGTGTTCTTGTTTCTATCCACGCTGTCGACTTTGGGGTCCCCTAAGTACTTTTTCTCAGAGAGAATCCCTGTTGTGCAGCTCTCTCCACTGTAATCCGCTGTCATTACACTGCATCCCTCTTGGACAGTTTTTAATATGGAGGGAGGGGAGAGTTCTATAATCTTAGGATTAGATCTAAGTCTTAATTTTTTAAAAGATTTTATTTTTCAGGGTGCCTAGTTGGCTCAGTGGGTTGAGCCTCTGCCTGAAGGTCATGGTCATGGTCTCAGGGTCCTGGCATCGAGTCCTGCATGGGGTTCTTTGCTCAGCAGAGAGCCTGTTTCTCCCTCTCTCTCTCTACCTAACTTGTGATTTCTCTCTGTGTGTCAAATAAATAAATAAAATCTTTAAAAAAAAGATTTTATTTTTCATTTACTTGAGAGAGAGTATTGGGGAGTGTGGGGGAGGGAGGCTTGCAGTGGGAGAGGGAGAAGCAGACTCCCTGCTGATCTGGGAGCAGTAAGAGGGGCTCATGATCTGAGCTGAAGGCAGATGTTTAACTAACCGCCTGAGTCACCAGGCACCCTGGATGTAAGTCTTATAATGGTCCGCTGGGCTGTGACCTTCACTAGTGTTTCTCTTTCTCCTCAGCCCTCTTTGTTGAAGGAGGAAGTTTAGGGGGACTAGAGCAGAAGCACTGTCTCGTCTCTGCAGCTGGGATAAGCCTCCATTAAATGTTTTTCCCTAAAGTCTGAGTCTTCGTTACGGAGAACACATGGTGTGTTTCAGTGTTAACCCTCCCTCTACTCCTTGCAGAGCCAGTTAGACTTCTCTTGTCTCTTCTCTACAGAAACCTAGCAGGGTCCCTAGAGATAAAACCTACAGAATTGTGGGCCAGCTCCCAAGACCCCAACCCCAGGAGCTTCTGCCACAATCAGCCTCCAACAAGTCATCAAATTTACCAATTATGCATTGTTCCATGGCTCCAACAGCTTCTGGTTTTGGTGACTGGATCTCAGCTCTAACTTCCCAGATTCCCCTGTGCCTCCAAAGTAATGCTTTACCTTCCAATCTCGCTCTCTTATGTGTCTAGGAATGGTCATCGATTTTCAGTTTGCTTGGTGTTTTCTTGTTTTAAAGATGTGAGTGGCAGCTTCCAAGTATTTTATATGTTAGAGCTGAACCACACAAATAAAGAAATCCTGAGCATGGCACATACGTGAAAAGACACACAGAAAACAAGTATTGCAATTCAGCAGTGGCTTCTGATACTGGATTAGAGAAATATTTCTAGCCAAATTTCACTGCCTGATTAGCATTAATTTACTCACAATTTGAAGAAACAGCCATTAGTTTAGGAGTATCAGACTTTAGTAGTGGTAGGCCAAGTAGCAGTCCTTGCCAGCTTCTTCTAGTGCCAAGATTTAGAATGCCTGCCTGGATACAGAAGCGCACGATTGTTGGACACTGTTTTGGCCATCTGTCTTGCTTCCCATATAAATTCTCACCCCTGCTGACTGATATATATGGCATTCTGTAGAAGGCTCGTGCACAAATTTCTAAAAGGGGACCTCCGGCAAGAGCTTTTCTTGTCATTTGTGTCTGCCAGGTTTCTGCCGTGACTTGCTTGTGCACTCATTTGTAAGGCGGCATTCAGGGGAGCGCCCGTGTGCGACGTCTGGGGTATTGGATTATTTACTGCTTCCTGCTGTAGCCAAGGCTCACCCACTCATGATTCCACACAGTGTGATTAAAATGGGTTTAACATAGCATGCATGGTATTTTGGTATCGCTGCCCATATAAAAGTATGGGAAAACCCCAAGATATATATCACATTCACTAGCACAGTATCTTGATTGTGTTCGTCAGTGCATGGTTGTCTGATCTCCCTTCCTTTTTGGAAATTTTCCAATGGCTACAACTGCAAAAATAGAGATATGTACATATTAGCCTGTGATAAAAGCAGGTTTCCTGGGGATGGGGGAGAATGGGTGTTCATGGTGATTGACCATTATTGCCAAAATTTTGTTGGAAATAAGCCCAGAACTTTCTATGTTATTTATATTCTATTCAACACTTTGTGCTGTACCAAGGTTAAATGAATAAAAAGTCTGTTACTAACTTTACCCATGATCCATTTATCTTTTAAAGAACTGAAAACTCCCTCTCCGGGTGTCCAAAGAAGGGCAATATGTTAATCCAATGCTGCCTTTAATTCATGTACTGAGGTAACATAAAATATCTTTGAGAAATGTGTGTTCCAGTGACACTTTAACTCTCCTTCTGTTACCAACAAAAAATTCAATAAAACTCACACTCTTATAAATTAAAAGCATGGGGAATATCTAACTGAATTTCTATATGAATATCTTTAGCTCTCAATCATCTTTCTCTTCACAACTAATTTCAATTCTTAGACTATAGAAATGGAAGAGGGGAGTGAGAGAGACAGAGAGAGAGAGAGAGACAGAGAGAGAAAGAGCATGTGTTTGTTTAGTCTTAACAAGGGTATGTGCTATGGTGATTACTGTGAATTGTGTAAAACTGATAATTCACAGACCTGTACCCCTGAAGCAAATAATACATTATGTGTTAATAAAAAATGTTTTAACAGTAATTTATCACATTAAAAAATTAAGCATTACATACACTATAGCTTTTTCTTCTACTCCTCCCTTGGAATACTTTTCCTTATAGTACTTTCTCCTTTAATGAGAAAACTTAAAAAATATGGTAACATTTTCTAGACAACTACATGCTAAATCTAACCTCAAACTGAACAGTAATATCAAATAAATTCAAAAAAGTGACTTAAAAAAAACCCAGAAATCCAGATAGACTGCATTAAAAAGCTAAGTCAACCTTGAACGTCACAGTGATGATGACAGAACACTTGACCACACAGATGTCAGGGTAAAGGGGGTCATGAAATTAAAATAGCACCGTCACTCACTGGATTTCCTAAAAAATGTCCTCTAAAATATCAGTGGATTTATAATATGGACCTAAATCATCTAGGATACTTTGTCAACAGTATGAGAAAAATCTTAAAACAGTAGTTATTCAGGAGGGAAGTAGGAGGTGATCTATAAAATGGAAAGCGTTGTGAATTTGGAGTCTGACACCTTGCCTGCAAATTTAGTCCCTCTCTCTGCTTATTTGAGACCAGAGATAAATTGAAGCTAGGTTCCCTCATCTGCAAAATGGGGACAAAAATGGTACATTCTTCTTATAGTCATTATCCAGACTTAACCCACAGGTCTATGAGCACACCTGGTAGGAGCAGACATGGAAAAAGTATTTGTAAACAGGAATAGAGACACATCCCCAGAGAGGGACACGCTTTGAATGGGGTATCCCTTAAAAACTACTTCTTTTGTAGTTTCTCCCTGAGAAGACTGGTGAATTCTCAAAAATTTTTGAGAGAATAACTATCTTGCATGAAAATTGCAGAAGACAGTAAAGACAGGGAATATTTTCAAACACACTTTATAAGACCAGGAAAGTGTTATACCAAGACCTTAGAAGGACATTCCAATTAAAGAAAATTAGCAATCAGTATTTCCCATGAACACAGATATGAGAATTCTAAGCAGAATGTCAACAAATGGAATACATTTACATATGTAATAATGGGGAAATAGCTTTGAGTAATGGGATTCACTCCAAAAGTATAGAGATTATTTAATAATTTAATTAAATAATTAAAAATATTTAATATTTGAAAATAAATGAATATAATTTATTATATTATCAGAATGAAGGTAAAATGGTCATTTCAATAAATACAAAAAACAATTTCATAAAATTTACAAAAATATATTTCTTGGGATATTTCTTGGGGTACTTGGGTGGCTTAGTCGGCTAAGTGTCTAACTTTTGATTTTTCACTCAGGTCATGATTTCAGTGTTCTGGGATTGAGCCTGGGCTCCCTGGTCAGTGGGAAGTCTTCTTGTCTTACTGTCCCTCTGCCCCTCCCTCCTCTAGAATAAATAAATCTTTTTTAAAAATTAAAAAATTATTTCTTGATTAAATTCTCAGCAAATGAGGAATAAAAGGGAATATTCTCAATCTCACATAGAACTTGTTAACACCATATCTAACAATGAAGTTTTTGCAAGCTTTTCCCTCATGGTTCAGTATAAAACATGGATGAGTACTATCACCATTTCAACCCAACATTGTACAGAAGCCCCCAGCTGAAATCCCTGGAAACAAAGTCAGTACAAAAATAATCAGTTATATTTTTATATACTAGCAAGACAGGGAATGCAATACAAAAGACAGTTTATGAAATAAATCAACTAAAGCATGTGCAAGACTAACACACTATAAATTGTAAGATATTACTTTCTTTGAGAGAGAGAGAGAGAGAGAGGGAGAGAGAGAGAACATGAGCAGGTGTGGGGGGGAAGGGGCAGAGGGTAAGGCACCCCACTGAGCAAGGAGCCCCATGTGGGTCTCAACCCCAGGACCCTGAGATCATGACCTGAGCCAAAGGAAGACACTTAACCTACTGAGCTACCCAGGTGCCCCTAAATCATAAGATATTCTTCAGAGATTAAAGAACACCTAAATAGTGAGAGCTAAGTAGCGCCCGTAGATCGCAAAACTTGATATATGCAAATTCTTCCAAATTTATCTATGAATTCAATGCAAAGGCACTGAAATTACAACAAGGATTTTGAGGAATTTAAACGTACATAGAAGTGGGGTGCCTGGGTGGCTCATTCAGTTAAGCTGCCAACTCTTGATTTCATGATCTCAGGCTCCTAGGATGAAGTCCTGAGTCAGGCTTCATACTCAGTGGGGAGTCTGCTTGTCCATCTCCATCTGCTCCTTCCCCAGCTCCTACCCCAGCTCATGCTCACTCTCTCTCTCTCTTAAATAAATAAATAAAATATTTAAAAAATAAAGTAAAATCTACATGGAAGTACAAAGATCCGACAATAGCTATGAATATCCTTAAGTTGAAACCTACAGAACTTACTAAGATAATAAGGCTTTCTGTAAAGATCCAGAATTTAAGAGTAATGGCTATCAACAAACAGGCCAGAAGATAGACTAAGAGGGTCCAGAAAGAGATCTTCTCACATCAGTTAACATGATTTTAAAAAGGTATAAATTCAGTTTATGCCTTTATTTTAGTTCAGTTTAGCCTTTATTTTCAACGAAAGATGTTGGATCACTTAAATCATTATTTAGAAAATCAACAAAACTTAACTTGAGATGGAACATGTAACTGAAAGCAAGAATAAATAGTTTGAAGCTTCTGGAAGGAAAAAAAAACCAAACAGGAAAATAGCTTCATGATCAAGGTAGACTTATTAAATAGAACTCAAAAATCACTTTGTATACAAGAAAAAAATGGATAGTTTGACTTTAAAATAAAAACTTTCTCCCATAAAAATTCCATAAAGTAGATGAGAAATCAGGCCTCAGATGGGATAACATGTTTGTAGTATATTTATTTAATATACTCATATCGGCCAAAATATAGGACAGTTTCAAACCAACCATAAAGAGATAAACTGGTTAAAATGAGCAAAAGGTTCTACCAAAAAGAATATTCAAATATCCATTAACATATGAGAAGTTTTAAAACTAATTCATCACACAAATGGAAATTAAAAATTATAATGGGATATCAATTAATCCTACCATAATAACTGAAATTTAGAAGACTGACAGTATCCAGGATATAGAACAATGGAAACTCTCATATATTTCTTATGGGTAGGTAGAAGTATCTGGAAAAATGTGAATAGTGTCTATTGAAGCCAAGCATGAGCACAAACTATAGACCAGCAATTCTACTCTTGGGTATATAATATGCAACAAAATGACTGATTATGCACATAAAAATACAAGATGTACAAAGTACAAGAATGTTCATGCCAGCTTTGTTTCTAATAGCCTCCAAGTGGAAATAATCCAAACATACCAATTGTAAAATGGTAAATTATAATATATTCATATGATGGAATAGCATAGTAATCTACTGAAGTATAGAATGACATAAATATTTTTATTAATAAGCAAATTTACCAATGAGTAAAATAAGTAAGAGAGAAAATATAAAGTGCATGCTATGTAAATTCACCTATAAGTAGCACAAGAACAAGGAAAATATAATATGGTAACAGAACAATGATTCCCAAGGGGAGGTTGTACCAAGTAGAAAGGCGCATGTCAGGGCCTTTCTGGGTAATGGGAGAATTGTCCCATATTTCATCTGACTGCTGATTATAAAAGTGTACAGCTAGGTAAAATGACCGAGCTGAGACAATGGCATTTGTTGTAACTTATACCCCAACTTAGAACATTCAACTTTCAAAAAGCTACCATAATGTGCAACATCGAGCTACCCATTTAAACTTCCTCAGACTTGAGTCTTTCATGTGCAAAATGAAACATGTCACGTTAACAAAAATATGAGGTCATTACCATTTTAAAATGAGTTATTGCATAATAATAGCACTCAGTCCAGCATGTAGGAAATTTGGTTTACATTTCCCTATAAATCTAGCTTTGGATTTTCCCCCTCCTTTTAATTCAGTTTTTGTCAGTCACATTAATGATTTAACTCTGTTTAAATGTTCACAAATTTCTAAATACCATATGTGCAAGAAAACATGTATGTCTGCATTAATAAAAATAAAATGAAACATCTCAATCTGAGGGTACAATTGCTTAATTATCAGAAAAGAAACAAAAATGTGTAGTAATGGGGAAATTTTAAAAGAAGATAGCAGTATCAGTAAAATCGAATGCATTTTTGCATTATGTTATCCACCGAGGACCATCTTCCCCCAGAGAATATTAGGCAATATCTGGAGAATCATCTCTGATCACAAGGCAGATGTACAATCAGCATCAACAGGCAGAGGCAAATGATCCTGATAAATATCTTACGATGCAATGGGCAGACCCTCAAAACAAGGACAAGCTGGGCTGCAATGTCAGTAGTGCTGAGGTCGAGAATATCCTAAATCCTGGCTTAGGACAGTGAATGTCTAGTATTACAACCTGGGAGGTTCTGCAGGAAGTGACAGTCTCTCCTTTCTCCAGATGGGGGTCACAACCTATAGATTCTGAAAATCCACAGAAGTCTGGGCCCAAATTCCTTATTTATAATTACAAAATCCCAAAGTTGTGAAAACAGAATTCATATCATTAAAAAATGAAATGAAATTAAATAACAAAATAAAATAAATTAAATTAAAATAATAATAAAAGAAAACGAATACAAGCTGGCCTGATTTATCCTCTTCTGCTCTCAGGCGATTCACTGCCTTCGTTTATCCCATATAATGTGAGAATGTCTGCCTTTCATTGTAGAAATAACAATGTGTATGATTAAAGGGTGCTGGCCCAGACACGAGCAAGGGATCATTAGAATTTTATATAATGCTTATATTCTGTAATGCCCTCATAAAAGTCAAAGAATTCTGAAAGGTATCCAAATGTCTAGGATAAAGGGTTGCTGACCAGTATTAGATCAGGGACTGTATTGTAAGGCAGTAAAAACAAGAAAACAAGAAAATTAAAAAGATTAGAATAAAAAATTCCGATTAAAAGTTAGAAAATTAGAAAGAAGTGTTTTTTCTTTTCCCCCATACTCCACTTATTAGCAAACTAACTATATGGGGATAATTTATCCCAGAGTCCTCATGTATAGAATGTAAATAATAACATATACCTTTCACATATGTTTTTAGTATTGAATCAGCCAATATTTAAAATGATTACAATAATTCCCAAAATCTAGCATTCAGTTAAAGCTTTTCTGTAACTTTTTTCCAAATATTACTTTACTATTAAATAAAACATATTGTTTTTTAATACTTGAACAAAAGCAAACAAGTGAAGAAGTTGTCTTTTTTAACTGCCCCAATAATAAAACAACAGCAGCAGCAGCAGCAGCAGCAGCAGCAGCAGCAGCAGCAATAAAACAATTTAGAAGAGAGCTGTGCACACCACTTGGGAACCTGGTTAGATTCCATCCCTAACAGGATCTATATGGCTAAAACGGCAGTCATGTGCTGGGTGGGGGTACAGGGGCAAGAATTCAAATCTGTAGCAAGGGCTCAAGTGGACACTTCTAAAGCATGGGGAGCAGACTGTACACTCCCCAGTACCTGCGTACTGTGTACAGGATTCATATTGCATTCAACATTGGTCACCTCCCATGCCCTTCATGTAGCAATTAAAAATATCATAATGGGTGATTAAATGTGGCTTTTGCAAATAGAACCATAGACTTTCAGCATGCCCGTGAGCTGATGTGGGTAAAAGCTCTGTACTTCTCCCACACAGAGTTCTAGGACTTGGCAACCTGGCCATTCTGTGCCTCTTGCCCCAGTCCCCATGTGTTCAAGCACAAAAGAGTCATTACTTACTTGTAAGAACTAGCTCGGAGCGGCTTAGGACCAAAAGAACAGATACCCTGAGTTTAGGTTGTGATTTTGTTTAGTTAGAAAGACTCTAAACATGAAGGAGGTTAAATGAAAACACATCCTGTGGTCATACACACAGAATTTTCCCTTCAGGGCTGGCTCACTCATGCCCTGACACTGAGAATATTAGTGGCTGATGGCTCTCTTTGGAGCCTCACCCAATCTTATCCTTCCTCCTAGGTGGTGGTAGTTGATGGCCAGTAACCCACAGAGACACATAGCCTGACCCCTTCGCTGAAAGTAGGACAATCTTAGCTGCAGAGTTCCCTATAGGATTGCCTGACGCCTCAGTAGTTACCACAGAGCAGATTAGCTGTCTGTCCAACCCTGCCTTCCTCATGCCCTTGCAGATGTAACTCCCAGAAGCATTTCCCAATCCAACTTCTTTACTCACAGTCTGTTTTCAGGGAGATCAACTGAATACACATAATTATTTTGTTTATTCAATAAATATGTATATTTTAAAGGTTTATTTTTTAGAGAGAGAGTGTATGAGTGAATGCAGGGAGGAGTAGAAGGACAGACAGAATCCTGAGCAGACCCCCTGTTGGTGTAGAGCCCTAATGGGTCTAGATCTCACAACCCCGAGATCATCATCACTGAGCTGAAATCAAGTCGAATGCTTAACCCACTGAGCCACCCAGGTGCCCATATTCAACAAACATTTATTAAGTATCTGTCACACAATAAAAATCTTCTCGATTCCAGGAATATAAGATTTAAAGATGCTAAGCAATTATGCAACATGAAGAAGACTCCCTTATGGTTGGCACTAGTTTTGAACAAAAGAAAGGGTCAACTAATATTTGTACTTTACTTCAAGCACAAAACTTTCCAATGTTTTCTAAACTAAACATTACATTTGATCTTAAATTTGTCATATCTTTTTTTTTTTTAAGATTTTATTTATTTGTTTGACAGACAGAGATCACAAGTAAGCAGAGAGGCAGGCAGGAGAGAGAGAGGAGGAAGCAGGCTCCCTGCTGAGCAGAGAGCCCGATGATGCGGGGCTCAATCCCAGGACCCTGGGATCATGACCTAGCCAAAAGCAGAGGCTTTAACCCACTGAGCCACCCAGGCGCCCCTAAATTTGTCATATCTTAAAGCGGGTGATGGTGGATGGGGAGAGAAGAGTATGTCAGGATTTTAAGTGTATTTTTTTTCTCCCTGAGTGGTAAAAAGGCACAGAAGAATAGAATTCTAACCTCAATTCTCATACTAATTTTCCATATAAATTAGTAAGTCTTCTTAAAGGTCATTCTTCTGATCTCAGAATGAGGTTGTGAATTTATCCTTGAGATTAATTTTATTACTGGATTTCTATGAAATCAGCCATGGAGGTCTTCAGGCAGCCATAAGGTGAGGGGAGACCAAATGTCTTCCATCTGAGTGACATGTGTGGGAAAAACAATTCTAGGCAACAAGTTACAGAGTTATATAAGAGTTACAGATTTGAGAAATAATGAGAATAATGTGCTAAGCTTCTAAGTATTTCAGTATTTATTTAGATGTAATAGTTCATATTCCCTAGTTTCATCCTTTAATTTCTAAGTGTTGGCAGACATTAAAATAGAAGACAGACAGACATGGAGAATTAAGTGAGAACGAATCTGGATTTATTAACTTCATATAATATATATGTGCTAGAAATAGCATTTTTTTCTTTTGTAATTGAGTTTTTATTGTTTTTATTGTTTGTTCTGAGGATTGGTACAGACATTTCGATTTGGACACAATTCTTAATGTATGTACTGAAAATCTAAAAAATCATGTAGCTGTCATTCTTTTCTAAAAGTTATTCCAGTGACCTAGCAGCTTAAAATTTGGAGGCGAATTTTCCTTTCCTTTCCAGGTACCAATGTCTTCAAGTGTCAATACACTGTTACATTGTCAAGTCCCATTATCCATAATTTAACATCATATATACATGGCATCCCCAAATTTTCGATCTTGAACAGCACATTAACAGAGTTACTAGGTAAACTGGACTACTGCAGCCAAGATGTGACAGAGTGCACAAAATTCTGTCAGGGAGAGGCAGGATCAAGGAGTGGTTTTCTTTAAGGAACAATCCTACCAAAAACAACATGGGAGTAGAAGTAATTTAAAAAGTTCAAGACATATTAAATGCATGACTGACTCCAAATTACCATTTAGTAGGCTTGTATATAGGATAGAAAACTTGCCCCATCTATGGAATGTGGAGGTGACACCCAGGACAATCACAGCTTCCCACATTCAATAGCCCACTATTTTCCGGGTGTACCAAAACATATATGATGAGGAAATGATCTCACTTCTTTAAAAAAGTCACTTACACTTAAAAAATGTGATGAGGTGGGATCCCCTCCTTCTTAAAAGTGTTTCTGGAACTACTAAAAAACTTGAAATTACAAAATAGTTGATAAAAATATTCCTCTGGGTTGTACAAGAAGGGAGACAGGGGCCACTGACAAGACATGGTATGTGGTGTTAATCATATGTCTTCTTCCTCTCCTGCTTCAGCAGAGACTGGACTCTCCTTGTTTTCAGTTTCTCCATTTTCTGCAGGTAAGTCTTTTGTTTCTTGGTTAGCTACTTCAGCCTGTTTTCCTCTTGCTCCCCTTTTCCCCTTTGTTTGCATTTTTTTGTTGGAAGATTAATCTTTTCCTGTTGCCTTTTTGGCTTTGTTTTCACTTTTTCAGGAGCAGGTTTAGCTGACAACCTCACCTACCCTCTTAGGCTCTTCCCTCACTGCCCCATCAGCAGAGCTGACCTTCCCCTTGGGCATCCTGATGATGGGTGAGGTGCACTCAGAGCCTTCTGGAAGCTGGGGTGTCTGGCTACTGCTTCTCCTCCCTCTACCAGAGCTATGGGGACCCCTAGAAATTGACAGCATTTAAAATGAGGGAGAAATGACATAGAAGCATCTCTAACGAAAGAACATGTTAAAATTTCAATAATTTTCTCCTGATTTATATGTAGTATACAAATATTATATGACAATAAAAAGTAATTTTAAATGCCAACTACCAACGTCTATGAATTACGTTTTTTCATTTTCTATCATGTCATAGAAAATAATAGAATGATTGGTCTGACTCTAAAATAAGGAAGAAAAATTTCAACACAGCTAATTAGAATCTTGCTGCATCTCTCTGTTGGAGGCATTCATTTGTTTAAGAAATTCTGGTTTCGTTTCTACCTTGGTGATCTTGAGTGAATCAAGTTTCCCACTTTTTTTTTTCTTGAGATATATAAACCACAGCATCAGGTTTGTGGTTCTTGTCAACTATGATGTATGGATCTAAGACCCTGCTCAGACACCAGGAATGGAACTGGTACCCACATTGCCAAATTATAAATATGTGCTTTCTTTAGACATTTGACGTGGTATGAAATGACCCTTAGGAAAATGTAGGAAACTTATAAATCTGATTCAGCAGATTCCATAGATTTACTTTTCCTACTTCCTTGGAAACCACTTTGGATAGATACCTGGCCTTTTATCATTCAGGGGCCATCCAGAGAAATGGAACCCATGCCAGCTGATTCCATAGAATTGATATAGTTTGTATATTTACTGGAAAAGATAAAAACAGGAAGAAGTGAAGCAAAGCGGAAATTAAAGGTGGAAGATGTACCCCGGGGTTGGAGGGGCTGAATCTTGAAGAAGAAGCAACCGGGTAGTAACTAGGACTCCAGAAGGATTGACTGATGGGGGTGAGACCCATTGAGGAGAACTGTCACTTGCAGAGATACTGAGGGGGTGGGGGTAGGGGAGAAATCTATTCAAACTCACTTTAGAAAAAATGGAACCATTTGGGTTTTTCTGACTGTAATGCTCAGAGACACGAGACTGCTGTGAGAAGTCTTTCTCATTCTCTCTCAGCTGAGCAGGACTTCCCTCTGTGTTGCCGGAATATTGCAGGAAGGTTTCTTATGCTTTTGTTAAGGATTACCTCCATCTTCTTTGGATTTACTTGGTCCTTTTGGCTTAAGATCTCAGAAACTGAGACGGCAACGCCCTAGTGTCCCCAGGGAAGATACTGATCCTTGATCAGGTGAACCTCCCTGGACACATGATTGGGCTGAAGCAGATGGTGGCCCTTTGGCCAGCTTGGGCCACATGTCTGCCATGACAAGGAAGGAAGATGCCTTGTGTATGAGAGGGAGCAATAAACATATTCACAAAAATTGGAAGCAAGGGTTAACATAAGCATGTAGAGAAGGTTAATCATTATGCTGTGCACCTGAAACCAAGGTTAACACTGTGCACAACTATACTCGAATAAAAAAAAGTGCGAAATAAAAATTGGAAGCACGATAGGTGACAGTCAGAACTATGTCTACCATATTTAGTACTGTATCATTTTCAACATCCTCTCTGTCTCTGTCAGCATATGGCTAGGCATGTACTTCTTAAATGGGCTCAAGGCAGTTTAGAAAGATTAACCATCTGGAACTAAATTCCTTAGTGGAAGCAGTACAGAACCAGGAAAGGGGAGTGGACATAAGTGGTTCTAGACAATAGAATACAACCCAGTTTGAGGATGTGTATAGGCAAATAAAGTCAGGAAGCTGTAAGAACACGGCTACAGATTGGGCATCTGGTCTCAGACACAGGACAGAGACCAATAATTATCAGACGTTGGTGTTTGGCCACAAAGGTGAGTTTCATACATTTGTACTGTATGTCCTAAAATCCCTACTTCCGATTTCAGAAGTTCCAGACAATGCGGGAAAATTCTCTCTTATAGTGGGCTATAGGAAAAGCAGTGACTGGCAAAGTTAGGCAAGCCCTGAAAATTTCAGTGGCTTTGAGAAGCACACCAATTCTTCTGTTTTTCAGAAACAAGTACTGTAGAAATTTCAGCTAAGCAAATACTACTTAAGCCTCATTCATTCTGCTGCTGCCTAATTCATTTTCCTCTCCTCTTATTGATTGAGTTAAATAATGTAATTAAAGCAACACAGTTGGTGTATGGCCTGCAGTCAGGATAGTGTCCCCCATTTTTCTGGAGTTGTATATAATTATATTAAACTTCAGCTTTTCAAAGTAACTCAATTGATCCTCTGTAGAATATTGAATTAAGTAATTGATGTCAGAAAAGTTTTTTTTTGGTTGTTGTTATATTTTATTCACGCGGAACTGAATGGCCCAAATATTTTCATGTTTGAATGATTCCATTCATGTTAACCATATACTACATGCAACTTAACTTTGGTTCAAACCTCATTTGTTCCTTGTATTTATTTATTCTTCTGTATATTCATATAAATTTTGCCTGTAGGCTGCTATGACCTTTCAGAGTTGCTATAATTTTCTCAAAGTAGACCATTCCTTCAATCTTCCAATATTATATTTTAAGACAAAATATCCATTGCAATCAATCATTCACAAAAACTTAATACTGAGAAAACTAAATAGCAATACAAAAATGATATTTTCATCATTAAAAGAAACAATGGCAAATTATGCATGAATGCTAACAGTGTAAGCTCCTAAGTGCATCTGATGGCTTTGTTAAATATTGATATTATAGAAGAGGGCTCCATTATATTTGACAAGTCTTAATGGAACAGCCCAATATAAAAGCCACATCTCATATTTATGGTGAAAGAACTGATGTATTGATAACAATATCTACATTTATAAGTAGAGTCAAAAATACCTCACTGCCTAAATTAAACTTTAAGAGAGAAGTCTTTGGTGAAAAGTAATTACTGGTGAGACAAAGCTCTAGGTAAATCTGTTGCAAACACGAACATGTGAGGCACTCTGCAAGTTCAAGTTCTCCTAGAAATAAGCATGGCGAGAAAGTAAAAAGCAAGAAAAAATAAACTGAAGCTTAAAAATAGACATCTGAGTCAGCAGTGAAGTCTAGCACTGTGTTTCTTTGAGCAACTCATTACTTCCGTTCCCTTAGCGCCAAACATCAATAAGTCTGGGTACTATCTAACTTACTGGAAGGAAACTTGATAGTTGTAATGTGGGGAAGCAGCTATGGTATGAAAAGAAAGAGGTATGAATGACTCTATCCTACTATTTATTCCTATTGCCCGCTTTTATAATTTTTTCTCTCTGTCCTCCATCAAAACCCTTCAACATATAATCTTACCTCATCATGCAGTTACATAATTTACACCAGGGACAAGACAAATCCCTAAGGTCAAAATGTTTTAACTGGGGAGTGCCAGATCTACACTTGAGGTTCAGATAGCCCTTGAATACTGATTTGTTTGTGTATTGACATTATTTTTTTTTCTTTTCTGGAAAGGACACGCGTGGCATCACAAATGGTTCTTAATAGGATGTACAAGACAACATTAAGAATTACAACCACAGTAGTTAGACTCAAATAATTATTTTGGAGGAAAGTAATTGTGTTTTGGGGAGATAATTCTCCACAGATCTCTTGTATTTCTACTGTCTTCCAAGCAGAGATACTGATTATTTGTTCTGGACTATTTTTTTTTAAGATTTTATTTATTTATTTGAGAGAGAGAGGAGCATGGGAGGAGAGAGTCAGCAGGAGAGGCAGACTCCCTGCTCAGCAGGGAGCCTGATGTGGGACTCGATCCTAGGACTCCAGGATCATGACCTGAGCCTAAGGCAGTTGCTTAACCAACTGAGCCACCCAGGCGCCCCTGTTCTGGGCTATTTTTACAAAAATGTTTGTATAGCAAATCTCAGAAGGTAGAGAAGTTGTCTCCCTCTGGAGAAAAGAGAAGTTTTGCATAAAGCCTTAGATGATACAGAGCATGTATTTCTCTGGAGCCAAGGGCCAATTTCCTTATTGCAATTATGGCAAAAGCTCTGGGCTCCCTAATCTAAGGGCTCCTTTCTTATAATGGAGGTCACCACATGTTCAATTGTCACCTGGATCTCTTAGCATTGCCCTGTGGGAATTGGAACTCAGAGAACCAGGACAAGAAAAGGCTGATACTTTGGCTCTCAATCAAGTCCTTTGTCTTGACTCAGAAAATATGCCTTCAGCCCATCTAGCATCCATGAACTTATGGCAGGGTAACCGTACAATATCATTACCTTCACGGCTTTGGCCATAAGCATGGGGATAGTTTCTGGAAGAGGAAGAATCAAAAACCTCTTGGACAGGTTAATAGGATTTGAGTGAAGTCCACGATTGGTAGCAACCATCCTGACCAAAATGCACGGTCAGCTGCACAATAAATGTTTCTTCACACCATGGCTATTGATCAGCAGGGACTGGAAGGCAGCTGAGCACCACAGACTGGGTTAAGACTTGTGTCCAAAAAAGTGCTCTAGTCATGGCTAACTCTCCTAAGGAAAGGGGCACTTCCTGGCTTATCTGATGGCAGCCTCAGTTTTGTCTCATTGTAAAAACAAATACTATAATTCTTCCCAGGGGTACAGAATTTCCCACCCCCTTAGACAGCATTGCACAGATGCATACCCATACTGAATGTGAGAGGGGACAAATCGGCAACCACTGTGGGCAGAAACCACGCACAATGTGAGGACACTGACTGGCATGCTTAGGAGATGGCGGTGTGGGGCATATAATGTTTGGTTAAAAAAGGATGGCAACCACATCTTCCTTATCCATTCGTCCATGGAAGGGCATCTTGGTTCTTTCCACAGTTTGGTAACCGTGGCCATTGCTGCTATAAACATTGGGGTACAGATGGCCCTTCTTTTCACTACATCTGTATCTTTGGGGTAAATACCCAGTAGTGCAATTGCAGGGTCATAGAGAAGCTCTTTTTTAATTTCTTGAGGAATCTCCACACTGTTCTCCAAAGTGGCTGCACCAACTTGCATTCCCACCAACAGTGTAAGAGGGTTCCCCTTTCTCCACATCCTCTCCAACACACGTTGTTTTCTGTCTTGCTGATTTTGGCCATTCTAACTGGTGTGAGGTGGTATCTCAATGTGGTTTTAATTTGAATCTCCCTGATGGCTAGTGATGATGAACATTTTTTCATGTGTCTGATAGCCA
>PISX010007263.1:0-51191 GCA_004024625.1 Mellivora capensis | reverse complement strand
GATATGATTATCTGTTTTGTGTGTGTTGAGTTTGAGAAGTTCTTTATAGATCCTGGATATCAACCTTTTGTCTGTACTGTCATTTGCAAATATCTTCTCCCATTCCGTGGGTTGCCTCTTTGTTTTGTTGACTGTTTCCTTTGCTGTGCAGAAGCTTTTGATCTTGATTCATCAAGATCCCAAAAGTACATTTTCACTTTTGTTTCCTCTGCCTTTGGAGACATATCTTGAAAGAAGCTGCTGTGGCTGATATCAAAGAGGTTACTGCCTATGTTCTCCACTAGGATTCTGATGGATTCCTGTCTCACATTGAGGTCCTTTATCCATTTTGAGTTTATCTTTGTGTACGGTGTAAGAGAATGGTCGAGTTTCATTCTTCTACATATAGCTGTCCAATTTTCCCAGCACCATTTGTTGAAGAGACTGTCTTTTTTCCACTGTATATTTTTTCCTGGTTTGTCAGAGATTATTTGACCATAGAGTTGACGGTCCATATCTGGGCTCTCTACTCTGTTCCACTGGTCTATGTTTCTGTTTTTATGCCAGTACCATGCTGTCGTGGTGATCATAGCTTTGTAGTGGTCCATATACACTATGGAGTATTATGCCTCAATCAGAAAGGATGAATACCCAACTTTTGTAGCAACATGGACGGGACTGGAAGAGATGATGCTGAGTGAAATAAGTCAAGCAGAGAGTCAATTATCATATGGTTTCACTTACTTGTGGAGCATAACAAATAACATGGAGGACATGGGGAGATGGAAAGGAGAAGGGATTTGAGGGAAATTGGAAGGGGAGGTGAACCATGAGAGACTATGGACTCTGAAAAACAACCTGAGGGGTTTTGAAGGGGTGGGGGGGGTGGGAGGTTAGGGGAGCCAAGTGGTGGATATTAAGGAGGGCACGTATTGCATGGAGCACTGGGTGTGGTGCAAAAACAGTGAATACTGTTACACTGAAAAGAAAAAAAAAAAGGATGGCAACAACCATCTATTTTATGGCTTGGCTTCTTCTGCAATCTCTTATATCAACCTTGAATCATTCAGAGGCAAGAGTAAAAGGAGCTAGAGATTTTTGCAATGGGTCCTGGCTGCTATCAGGGAGCTTTGACCCCTGGAGGAAGATTCCCTGAGACAGACAGACTCCCATGGGTAGCCAGAGAAGAATCTGGCACTAGAGTGAGGCTCTCACTACCCTGGGCTGGGTTTACAATACAGATAAATATGACGCACTTGCGAATGAGGCTGAACAAAGAAATTTTAGATAAATTATCTAACCATCCCTGCATCCTTTTAAGACTCTCCTAGCCCATTTGTTGGGAACAGGAAAGAACTGGAATAGAGATGTTATCATGGTAATGGAACACTGAAGAGGACGGACTCCTTAAAAAAGATGCCACTGTGGGAGTCTGACCCAGGCCTGCCAAAGTCACAAACCCAGCAACCCTAGAGACCATGATGGCTACAACTCCTGAGTCAGGAGGTCCCCAGAGCTGACAGAGATGGCAGCTCTAACAACGACCTTGTTGCCTAAAACAAGGAGAGACAAATACTTGAATTTTATTTGGTTGAGCTTCAAGCAGGAGCCAGGCCACTCAGAAACAAAAGCCAATGTGTCTTGTGTACTACTGTGGAGACATATTCTCAGTTCATGACCCGGACGCCTCCCTTCCTTGTAACTCAGACTTCAGAAGTCATAAGGAAGAAGATGGTGAGAGGATGAAGCTGAGCCTCAAACTTCAGGGAGTGGGGAGCTCCATATGCATAAATGTGTTGAGCTCCTGTCACTATGTGACCAACCTACTGGCACTGTGGGAGAGAAGATGCCTTAATTCAGCTAAGTGGGTTTCAGAAAGGTTTGCAATGGGGAAGGGAAGGGAAATTATCCTTGACATAGTGGGGGGTGGGTTGGGGAGAGATGGACCAAATCTATGTGCTTTATTTGCTGTTTCCACATCTAAGTAGATAGTAGGAATTGAGGTGTCATGTGCTTGTACATGCATTCCAGAGGTGTCTTCCAATGAGGTATGCCTCCGGTAGACAAGTGCTAGTACCTTCATGACCCTGCAACTGTAATGACCACTTTCCACTTCTCTGACCAAAGCCGTGGCCAAATGGAGCTTCTGGCAAAGGGAGGCACTCTCCACACAGAGACAACCCTCTAGAGTTTTGGGCTTGTTGCCCCCTTGACACAGCTACTAGACATACCCAGAAGCCATTAGCTTCCTAATGGTACTATGGGCTTTGGTTCAAACCAAATATCTGACCCAGGAGATCCTGTGACGGATTTGCTCATTTGGGGTGTGTAAACTCAGACTCAAGGACTCACACTGCGGGATGGGCATGATGATCCCCACTTCTCCGATGGAAATGACACATTCAAGAATGTGACAGACCCTCTCTTTGACCAAACTCCAGTCAGGGTCCTCTGAACAATCTTCCCAACCAGGCAAGACCTCAGCCTTGGCTTATGAGAACTTCAGACTCTAAGCAGCGAATATTTTATCCTCCCCCAAACAAGGAGACTTGAAGGTACACTTCTTAGCTCAGGCTGCTGTAGCAAAATACCATGAAC
The DNA here is from genome assembly GCA_004024625.1 of Mellivora capensis. NCBI lineage: Eukaryota > Metazoa > Chordata > Mammalia > Carnivora > Mustelidae > Mellivora > Mellivora capensis. Next base: position 48,614 of record PISX010007263.1, on the reverse strand, counting down.
CAGATAGTTTAGACAACAGAAATTTATTTCTCACAATTTTGGAGGCTGAATGTCCAAGATCAGGGTTCCTGATGAAATATTTCTTTTTAGCTTGCAGACCATGGGTCCTCACAGGATGGAAGGAGAGCTCGGGTTTCTTCCTCCTCTTCTAAGGACACTAATTCCATCAGGGAAGCTCCACCCTCATGATCTCATCTAACTCTAATTACCTCCAAAAGGTCTACTTCCTAATGCCATCACATTGGAGAGCAGGGTTTTTACATATGGATGGCGGGGTTGGGAGACAGAAACAAACACTCCATAACAAAACACTAGCATAGCTTCTAGACTCAAGGCCACATACCAGAATGACCCCAGCCTCCCTTAATGTGCACACCTAGGGAAGTTCAGTGCTGCCAGGAGATTTTACTGTTTATTTCAACTAAAACTTGATGGTAAGCAGATAGGATCCTTCACCATTCTTGGGGTAATAACTGTGGAAAACTTGCAGCTAGAAATTCTTTCTGTGCCCCTATGCAAGTCTTTTACCCTCCAGGGCTCACTCTCTCCAGGACCTAAGAGCTGTCTCTTTGCAATATTAACACTAAGAGTTAACTCCCTGTGAGAGGGCCTGAGCTCAACTTCCATAAGTCAGGTTAGCAAACACAAATCAACCAAACCCCTACTCACTTTTTTGTAAATGTTCACTTTCCTAACTTTGTCTGAACCCCCAACCCCCTCTCTTCTCCCTCATTCTCTGTTTAAAACACCCAGTTACCTCTGTACAAGTCAAAGTTGAGTTCAGTTCATGCTGGATTCTTTCTTCTAAGTTTCAGTTATTTCTTCTAAGTAACTTTCTTCTAAGTTATTCAGTTATTACTGAATAAAATCTATCTTTGTCATTTAACTAGTGTCCAGGTTAATTCTTGTTTAGCTGCCTGGATTCTCTTGCTGAACTTGACATGGCCCTGATTGTAAGGATAATGACAATTTGGCATTGTTCACATTGGAAGCTCACTGCTTGCCAAGGTGCCCATCGGTAGCCTATGTGGGTCAAAGTGGAGACATGGTGGACAACTATAAATTCTGTTATGATCTCATAACTCTCACCCTGATCTTTCCAGAATATGGTCTGTGTGTGAGTAGAAAATGATTAGAAAAAGATAAGGTTTTAACTACTGGAATGGGGCACGCCTTCCTTCTATCCTCCCTCCCTCCTTCTCCCCCTTTCTTTCCTTCTCTCCCTTTCTTTCTTTTTCTTTCTCTCCTTCCCTTTCTTTCTTCCTGCCTCCCTCCCTCCCTGCATCCTCTTTCCTTCTTTCTTCTTTCCTTCCTTCCCGCTTCCCTCCATCCCTCCCTTCCTTCTTTCCTTTTTCCCACCCTCCCACCCTCTCTCCTCTCTCCGTCTCTCTTCCTTCCTTCCTTCCTTTCACTGGAGGGAGGACAATGCACTCAGCACCATGGAAGGGTAGTACATTCTACCCTGAGATGTACAGGGGAGGGAAGAACATTAATGATCTTTTGATCTAATGATCTTTAGAGCCACCCTGGAGCCTTCCTCAAGAAAGGAAATGCCGTGGTGCCGTTTTCCCAAACTGCAGCAAACTCGTTACATTTAACTTGTTTCTGAGCCTAATATGTCCCACTGACGGCTCTGATGACACTTTGATCATCACTGTCCTTAACTTTATAGAGAAGTTTACTGACAGCACAAGTAGCTGGCACCGCTTCCCAGATCTTTCCTATTCCCATTACTAGTTAAACCATGAATGACAGATGCTACTCATATGGATGGATAAACAAATAGCACAGATTATTCTGCCATTTCCTCAGGCAGAACCTACAACAACAATGGCTGAATCAATTGTTCCAGCCAAATCGGGAATCTTGGGGTTGCTGGATACCCATGAGGACATGCTGGAGACAATGTCAACCTATGCTTCCCAAATGGTCCACTTCCAGGGACCCTAAAATTTCAAATTCCACTTTCTTTCTAAGGCCACTATTTATGTCCCTGAGACAATAAGTAGTCATTGTGTGGAAGTCAGCCATTAATGGGTTTCTTTCCAGAAAACATGATGACCTACACCCCGGAGATGGTTATGAGAGCTCACAGGTGTTTAGGGAAATATCACCAGTGTATTATGCCCATCTCAGATGGCTGTGAAGGGCTCCCTAACATGAGGCTACTGATGGTTACTTGGGGAAGATTGTGGGGGGATGACTTCCCTGATTTTATGAACACACTACAGGCAGTTATTCCTGGAATGGGAGCCATCCAATTAGAAGTGCTAAAAACCTGTCCCTGACATTACTCAAGTGGTCAGCGGTGACATGGACCCTGGAAGGCATTCAGGTCCATCTCAGCCAGGGTCATTAGAGTAGTGAGCTCCTTGTGGGGCCAGGGCAGAGTCGGTACAATCACTGAGACATCTCGCTAGGCCTGGATTAATGCCACAGGCCAAAGGAAAAGGTCAGTATAGAAGCCAGAGGAGTATAGAAGCCGGTCTAGAAACCTGGGATTCTAAGGGGGCCCTGATCATTTACAGCACGTGTCCAGGTGACTGTGTTCAGGACACCGAAGCGCATGGTTGGGGTCAACACTGCAGACTGACCTCATCTGCCTCCCTGGAGTCCTTTGGATGGTTTCTTCACTGGGTGCTGTATGAGACAAATTGCATGGATTTTTTCCCACCCTCCTCAGGTCATATTAATGAGAGTGGCTGGCAGAGTGGCTTACTCTTAGGAAATTTTGCCAAAAGCCAAGACAGTGCAGAAAGAAGCAGTGTTAATAATCAGAAGACAATCCCCTATGGGCTGCTCACATTTCTGCTTATCTTGCAATAGAGCAGAGGTACTGGTTGCCTTTGTTCCATAATATCTTTGTTCCAAAATGTCAAGGATGTTTTCATAGCAATCAGTCTTGGAAGATAGAGATAGCATCTCCATCAAGAGCAAAGGGCATGTTTATTTACTGGCCATTATAAGAGTTATATTCCCAAAGCTCAGGTTTCTCCCCTGCAGTGGCACCCCCTGTGTCTGTAGGCGTCACCCAGCCCTGTCATGCTGCTCTGAGGGAATCAGGGCTTTTGGAAACACAGGCAAGAAAATGCCGATCTTCTGGCTTACTATTATTTTTCTGAATAATAATGCCCTTTATTCCCAATCCAGGCATTTTACGTCTCAGCCAGCATTCATGAACCTGGCAGCCTACAGTTTCAGCTTACAGGTAGGGTAAATTAACAAGCCTTTCACTATTCTTGACATATGTTTGTTTTCTGTGACTTGTTTTTCTATCAAGTCATTTATTTCAACAATTTTTATTTATTAGCTAAGTAGGAGCAGGGCAGAGTAATGAATTGGGGCTTTCAGGAAGGTACTAAATATTAAAGAAAAATATCCTTTTCTTTAGAAACTTACCATATTCTACATACATTTATTAGTTCATTTAGTAAACAAATATTGATCGTCTACAATGTTCTAAAAGTTATAGGAATACACACGCTTCTCTGGAGTTAAAACACATACTGGTTCACTTACTTCACGGCGTTATCACTAATCTAAATACCCAGTGCTCTGCACACTTACCTGCCTGAAGTGGACTTACTACAGTCTGGTTAGATCTCACAGAAGTCTGGGGTTGAGGGTAAACTAAAAACTGAAGTGTGCTGACTTCAGTTCCTCTTGGCCTCACTAACCTCTGTTTCTTTTTTTTTTTTTTAAAGATTTTATTTATTAATTTTTCAGAGAGAGAGAGAGAGCAAGCACTGGCAGACGGAGGCAGAGGGAGAAGCAGGCTCCCCGCTGAGCAAGGAGCCCGATGTGGGACTCGATCCCAGGACGCTGGGATCATGACCTGAGCCGAAGGCAGCTGCCCAACCAACTGAGCCACCCAGGCGTCCCACTAACCTCTGTTTCTTATTTCAGCCCCTCTTCTTAAAGGATTACCCAATTTTTCTCAAGTGAAACATGACAGCACCTTTCCATATGCCTATGCCTCTCACCTGCCTAGAGCTTCCCATTAGACACTGAGACACAGGAGACCTTGGGAAGCACAGAATGGGCAAGTGGGAGTGTCCTGGGGTCTAAGTGAGATCATGCCCTGTGGGGGAAACCTTTGGTCAGGAGAGTCAACAAAGGGCAGATACACAAGTACCCTTTCTCCCTCAACACAACCCAGCCTGTGGGACATCCTGTAGTTCTATATCGTGCCGGAAGATGGTCTGATGAGAGCCAAGAGGGACAGGTCACAGGTGGCAAACATCTGAGAAATGTTCCTTCATTTTGACTCACTCCTTTCCCAGCCTCACTCCTAATTCCCAGGGATTACACACCAAAAAGTTCTATCATGTACATTTTTGGTTGGGGTTGTGCTTTCTAGAGAACATGGACCAAGAGACGTGGATTGTGAAAGATACAGTAAATAAGTGGTGTGTGGTCACACACAAATGCTGGGGAATGTGCTGAGGCAAAGAGCAAAACCAACTGCATCAGGGAAAGGAAGAAGGTGTGCGTCAGAAACGACCAGCCGAATTTGACTGCAGCGTTGCATGTATGAAAGTCCGTTACGGTAATTCCGCACTGTGATTCTGACCATTCTCATGGAGGGTTTGTGGTCCCACTACAGAACCTGCATGGCAGAGGTCATTGCAAGCAGAGTTTTAAGAATATCAAGTCGAGGGGCGCCTGGGTGGCTCAGTGGGTTAAAGCCTCTGCCTTCGGCTCAGGTCATGATCCCAGGGTCCTGGGATGGAGCCCCACATCGGGCTCTCTGCTCAGCAGGGAGCCTGCTTCCTCCTCTCTCTCTGCCTGCCTCTCTGCCTACTTGTGATCTCTGTCAAATAAATAAATAAAAATCTTTTAAAAAAAGAATATCAAGTAGAAATTCAAGCAAATTGAATAACTGGAAAATGAAGACAGGCTATCCACAAGGGTTAGCAGCAAAGAAGGAAAAGGAGATGAACCATGAGAGACTATGGACTCTGAAAAACAACCTGAGGGTTTTGAAGGGGCGGGGGGTGGGAGGTTGGGGGAGCCAGGTGGTGGGTATTGGGGAGGGCATGCATTGCATGGAGCACTGGGTGTGTTGTAAAACTATGGATTCTGTTACGCTGAAAAGAAATTTAAAAAAAATATTAAAAAAAAAAGAAGGAAAATATCGTCTTCAAAACCCAACAACTTTTCTGCCACCTTGCATTAAGCCTTGTTACTTTGAAGTAAGAGCCAGGAGGAGACCGTGGTGCATCCGCTAGCCCCTCTGGCTCCTTAGCTGTCCTGCACAAAGCTGCTGCTTGCTCTGACCTGTCCTAGGACACAGAAGGTGGACACAGAGCAGGTGCTGAGGGCAAGGAGGGGGCTCTGCTCAACGCCTGATCGAGGGGTTCTTACTCAGTCGTATGAGGATGTGGAGATGAATGGAAGCAGAAACTGACAAGAGAGGTCGTGAGCAGGGAAAGATAAAAACCAGGCCTTTAAGAGACAATAGGGAAGACAGAAGATTCACTAAGGATACTTCCAAACTTAAACCCTGAGTTAGCAACATTGGACCATCAAAGGATAAGGACATGTGACGGGAAGTATATGGTGGAATAAAATAAACAAATAATAAAACAAACTTTGGGCCACAGGGAAAAACAACCAATAAAAGTATACTGAACCTCATTACTAAACAAAGGAAGGAAAGGAAGAAGAAACAGTGCCTTCAAAATAGCAAATCATTTACTACAGCTTTGTGCTATAACTTAAAGTCTGGAATTGTGATGCCCCTCACTTTGCTTTTCTTTTTTCAAGATTGCTTTGGCTACTCAGGGTCTTTTGTTGGAGTTAGAGAGTATAACGCTAAGCAAAATAAGTCATTCAGAGAAAGACAAATACCACATGATTTCACCCATATGTGGAATTTAAGAAACAAAACAAACAAGCAAAGGAAAAAAAGAGATAAAGAGAGAGACACACAGAGAAACAGATTCTTAATTCTGGAGAACAAACTGATGGTTATCAGATGGCAGGTGGATGGGGGATGGGGGAACAGGCTTATGCTCATGAGCACTAAGTAATGTATAGGCTGTTGAATCACTATATTGCACACCTGACACTAATGTACACTGTATATTAACTACCCTGGAATTGAAATAAAAACTTAATAAATTAAAAAAATAGCAACTTGTTTTTAAAATAAATTCTAGTAAGATTGACCTATGAGCCAAGTCTCTTTCCTGCATTGATTTTTGGAAAGTCATTTGCTAAAATGTTTTGGGAAACATTAAAAGTGTTTTATGCTCAACTCACATTATTGAACTCCTAGAACTATATACTGATAGCTAGCATTTAAGTGTACACTATATTTAAAATGCTGTGCTGATTGTTTTCCAAATATTATAACTTTCCATTCTCTCCCACAAGGTATGGAATATTTTCTTTTTTTTTTTTTAAAGATTTTACTTATTTGACAGAGAGAGATCACAAGTAGGCAGAGAGGCAGGCAGAGAGAGGGGGAAGCAGGCTCCCTGCTGAGCAGAGAGCCCGATGTGCTGCTCAATCCCAGGACCTTGAGATCATGACCTGGGCCGAAAGCAGAAGCTTAACCCACTGAGCCACCCAGGCTCCTCTGGAATATTTTCATCTCTAATCTACAGACCAAGAAATTGAGGCTTTGTGATACTAAGTAATTTGCACAAGTTCAAATAAATTGTAGGGATGGTATAAAAATTGACTTCAGAATTATCACTTTTAACTACTGACTACATAGGCTTTGTCCTAATTTATCCTAAAGATAATGCTGACACATCAGTGATTATAGGGATCTTCTAAAAGCTCACAAAATTATTAGAAACAACCTCTGTGTTCAACACCAGAGGACTGCATATATGTTTTCCCTTGGAGCACTATGAAGTCTTTGTAAGTAATTTTAATGGAAAAACAGCTGACAAAAAATGGCACAAAATTCATGATACAATCTGTTCTGGTATACTGCTTGCTGCGACACATGAATTTGTTCCAATGGTATTGATACATTGGGAACGATGTGAGCACAATAGGAGTTCTGCGTGTGTTTATGCTCCATTTCATCTACAAGAAGGACTAGGCAAACGTAGAAAACCACTCTGAAGAACTGAGCTGCATCAGAACACACAGCATGCACAGACAGGCACATCTCAGACGTCCATTACCTGCCTCAGTTTACCCCCTGTACAGGAGCAACACACATCTCAGCCCCCCACCCCATCCACTACTTCACCTCAGCTCACAAGCTGCAGCTCTCCTGAACCCCCTTCCAGGAACAAATTTAGATCTTTCTGAAGGAAAAATACCATTTTAACTATGGTATTGTGTATCCTTTAGTCATTTACCGTGTAAAACTGTGCCACTACTTTTATTAGATTCCTCTCTATTTATAACTTAGCTCTAATAAAGTCATTCAGTGGTGTGACCCCAGCCCTATTTTCCCCATAAGCCCTGTTTTGTTTTATTGTTTTCACTGTATGAGTCTGCATAGCATTGGGATACTTAGGAACACCTCAGTTGCATTAGAGCTGACTGTACAGTGGAATTCTCTATACAGTGTATTAAATATGTGTATACAGTAAGTAATGGAAGCAATTCTATCAAAATATTGAATGATTATTTCTTGGTGTTCCCATTTCTCTAAGATTTCATGGCCAGTGTCTATTTCTGGTTTTCCTCTCAAAAATTCCATTTACTTCCATCTTTTTCCTTTCTCTGTTAAATCTGCATTACTCTCACTATAAGACAAAAATTAAGATGAGCTAAAATCTTAATTTTTAAGTAAAAAGACCTTTGATCTTCTAGTAATAAAAGTGAAATGCTAAGTGACCCCGTAGCTCAAAAGCCAGTGATATTTATATTTTGAACTGTCCCTGTAGATCGCTGTGAGAGAGACTGTCATTACAAATTTATATCAGACATTATAGAAGAAAACAATGGCTCAATTTTGGAAGATGAGCACACAGGAAAGAAAGCAACTTCAGCTAACTATGCCAATATATATGTGGGCTAATACTTGTTTTATATATATGTGGGCTAATACTTGAAACTACTGCTGAGCCCTTAGTTACAAAAACTACAAGATTTCTGGTATGATATCCTGAAACTCTAAGAATTGAATCTTATTCAATATTTCTTCCAGATTATTTGCTTACAAGTTACCCTACTGGGACTATCCTAACCTAATATACCTTGAAAAGAAATGTTACACTGCAAGATTTTTATTTGAACATTGAAAAATTAGGTGTTTTTTTTTTAAAGGTAGTGACCACTGATGATGGAGGATTGCTTACAAGTCAAGTAACTTATTTTAAGGTGACAAATAAGGTTCACTTATCACTCAGAATTTCCACCTACTGAAAAATTTAGTGAAGCACATATATTACGGTGTTTGCTCTGCATCTTGCTGTCCTTTCATCATGGGTAAGTCCCATTAACTCAAGTCCTGATTCTCTCAGGACCAGTGGTGTGGTTCAGAGAATGTGAGGTTTGTGAGCTAAAATCTTGACATCCTCGCTTCAGAAACCTACTTTGCAAAGTTGAGCGTCTTTAAGAATGCATTGTATTTGTTATGCTCTGCAAATAAGTGAAACCATATGATAATTGACTCTCTCTGCTTGACTTATTTCACTCAGCATAATCTCTTCCAGTCCCGTCCATGTTGCTACAAAAGTCGGGTATTCATCCTTTCTGATGGAGGCATAATACTCCATAGCGTATATGGACCACATCTTCATGGAGCACTGGGTGTGGTGTAAAACTATGTATGAATTCTGTTACACTGAAAAGAGATAAAAAGAATGCATTGTATTAAATGCTGTGCAAGTAGCCCCTTAAAAGACTGATCTTTAGGGTCAGTTCTCTTGTTCTTTTATATGATGTCAGAAAAATCTTCCTCATCTCAGGATGCCTTTATTGCATTCGGAGGTAGTGGACTGTATCCTTGATCCAACCTCCTGTAAATTTAACAACATTAAGATCAGAGAGAATTGTAGTGGTCAGGTTTCATTCTTATGCCTCCTCAGATAGTACTTTAAAAGGTGACCTTCACCTTCCCAGAAAGCACCCAACTGAGGCCAAATATGTATTTTCACCAGACTTGGGTGCAGGGTCATTTATGCAAATCTGCTTTCTCACTTATTATTCAAAACCAACAAATGCTACACACGACACAAATCAACAATACTCAGGTCAATCAAAAATAATTTCTTGAGCTCTAAAAACTCATATAAAATGAGATGACTGTCATCCAGCAGGAGAGAAAGATAAATCTGAGAAAAGAGAATTAACACAAGCCAGTCAAACAGGAATTCCAAAGAAGTTTTGCAATATCTGTGTGCTGGCACTAGATGGGATTTTTAATGTCAGCTCTGCCATTAACTGGTGTGAGAAAATTCCTTGTTTGTAAAATGGAATAAATAATACATAATTCCCAAGGGTGATATGAGGCATAAGTAGAACTCTGAATATACTCAGTGCAGCCCCGTCACCTTCTGGTGGTTCTGCATCTGTGCTCACATGGAAGAGAAAGGCAGGGATGGTCACATCAGCTTCAAAGCAAATGTGATGAAACCAAAGTAGGTATTATCACTAAACCAGCAAAATATTTCAACTGTAGGATAAGTCTGTCGAATAAATCTTCCCAGATAGTTTTATGTACTTCTGTGGATCATGTCTTAAACAAACCCCTGCTCTTAATCTAGACCCAGGATAGAAATAAAAATAGTGAGTCATTCATTTAACTGATTTTCATGAGTGCTCATCATATTCTGGACATTTTTTCTAGGCACTGGGAACAAATTAATTAACAAGACAATTATTAACACTTCCATCTTGGGGTTAAATTCTAGTCCACTATAAGCTAGTGCAAATGAAATTACATTATTGTCATGAAGACAATGCAGGTATTTCAACGGACCTGTTATGGTCTGAATGTGTCTCTCAAAAATTCATGTGTTGGAATATTCACTTAACAAGGTGATGGTGATTGGGAAGTGGTGACCGTGGGAGGTAATTAGGTCATAAACGTAGAGTCCTAGGGTTGGGATTAGTGGCTTTCTAGGAGAGTCTACAGAGAGCTTCCTTTTCCCTTCTACCATGTGAGGATATGACAAGTTCACAACGTGGAAGAGAGCCCTCACGTGACCAGGCTGACACCCTCACCTTGCACTTCCAGCCTCCAGAGCTCTGAGAACCACTTTCTGTTGTTTATAAGCTTTTCTTTCTATGATGTTTTGTGGTAGCAGTCTGGACGGACATAGACAGACCATGTCCACAAAACATAAAGCATACACACAAGAACAGTGACCGCGGCCACAATTACGACATATGGGCTCCAGCTTCAGAAATAGCAATGATGAGTAGCTTAACTTCTCTAGGATATTCTGAGCCAGACCATGAGGCCAGGATAAAATCCAAAGCTGGGCGTGTGTGTGTAAGACCAACCTTCCCAGAGAAGACTGTAAGAAGAAGCTGCACACCCCTGCCCAGTGTATGGATGACTGAAGGTCACCTCCAGTACAAGTAGGACTTGGCAAAGCCACACGCCTGGGTGACCAGATCTGCAGTCAAATGCTCTACCCCTGAGCTATACCCCCTGGGTGACCAGATCTGTGGTATCACTCGTGTCCCGTCAAGACAGAACTCACGAGTGGCCAACATATGATCTGGTTTGCATGTAGTTCAACAGAAGTTCAGGTAATCATGTAAGTATGTATGCTTAATACTCAGTGGAAGCCCCCCAAAGATAAGAGCATACTTATAACTCATACTGTTCATATTACTAGCTAGAATAGGAGGAACACAATAGTCACCACGGTTACGATAATAAGAGCAATAATAATTCTGTGATAAAATATAAGCTAATAATTTGAAAACACTGATGGAGACATTTTTATAGAGATGTAAATTACCAAAATTAATTTAAAAAGAAAATAAAGGGGTGCCTGGGTGGCTCAGTGGGTTAAGCCTCTGCCTTCAGCTCAGGTCATGATCTCAGGGTCTTGGGATCAAGCCCCATGTCGGGCTCTCTGCTCGGCAGGGAGCCTGCTTCCTCCTCTATCTCTCTCTGCCTGCCTCTCTGCCTACTTGTGATTTCTGTGTCAAATAAATAAAATCTTTTAAAAATAAATAAATAAAGTAAAAAGAAAATTCCTTAAGTGTCTTCCTGAAAAGACGTATCAGGCTAAAATAATTTTTTCAAAGGTCCGTTTTACATTGAAGAACAAATAATATTTATGATGGTTATTTTTATGAGTCAACTTGACGAGGCCACAGGATGCCCGGAGGTTTGGCAAAACATTGTTCTGGGTGTGTCTCCCTAATTTGGGTGGGTCTCGTTTAATCAGTTAGAGGCCTGAACAGCTTTAAAAAAAAAGGGCTGAGTAAGGAGCAAGTCTGCTTGTCTGACTCCTGATGACTTAGACATCCATCTTTTCTGGCCTTTGGACTTGAACTGAAAAATTGCCTTTTCTTGGTTCTTGCTTGAGTTGCTGGTTTTCCAACTGAAACTATGTTATCAGCACTCCTGGCTCTCCCGCTTGCTAATGGGAAATCTTGGGATTTCTCAGCCTCTATAATCGCATGAATCAATTTATTATAATAAATCTGTATGTATATCATCTATCTATCTGTTTAGAGAGATATATCCTAATGGTTCTGATTTTCTGAGGAATACTGACTAATATTGATCTTATAAAAATATATAACTGGATCTGGATAGTTCTAGAAAAAGAAAAAATAAAGTGGAATAGGATGGTACATGGCAAAAAAAATTAGTAGGCTCACATGTGAACAAAATAGAAATAAAAGATGTGGAAGTCTTGACTAAAATATTATCAAATAAAATACAGCAGAGTGTGTTTAAGTGTATGTGTGTCCACAAGTATGTGTGTGTGTGTGTGTGTGTGTGTACTCCCTAAAGTTTTAGTACGGTTTCAAGCTTTTATAACTTCTGAAGTATAAATTCTACAAAGTTAAGATAAACATTATTTGAGTGAATTTAAAATTTAATTATGTATATTTCTTAATCACTTAAATGGATGATCATTTTAATAATGTGTCTTCAGTTCTTTGTGTGCTTTCATTTGGAAAATGTGAATGACACCATCTTCGAGATTACTGACTCATTCCCCAGTTGTGTTATACCCACTAATGACTCTTTTAAAGACATTCTTTATCTCTGTCATCATGCTTTTCCCTTCTAGAATTTCCAGGTGATTCTTCTAATTTTCATCTCTCTCTTGAAATTCTCCACTTATTTATGCACATCTCTTTCTCTCTTTCCTACTAGAGCCTTTCATATATTAATCATCATTATTTTAAATTGTAATTATGATTTTAAATTTTAAATCATATGATAGTCCAAACACCTGGGTCATATTTGAACCTGGTTCTATTGACCATTTTACCTCTCGAGATTTTTTTTTCCTTCTTTGTATATTATGTAATTTTTGGTTTAAAGGCAGGCATTTTGTGAAGGGCAATGTAGCTTGAAGTAGATAATATGTATGGACATGGGAAGTGTCTCCTCTTGCCAAGCCTTTGGTCTGGAGTGCTGAGTCTACCTTGTTAGGAAATGAGGTGGATTCAGCGCTCCCGTGGCTGTGATTACCCACAGTGCACCACGGACTTTGAATGCTTAATGTTACTTTGTGTCTATTTATCCCTCAAGGTTTGTGCCCCATTCTCTGTCTGGGGTCTTCAGAAACTTGTGTCAACGCTCAGAACTAGTCTGTTCCCAGGTTCTACTGTTATTTACTATTGTATTGTCCTGGAGTTCTTAGCTTCAGTTAAAACAAAACAGACTTTTGTGTAAAAGGTAACAAAGAAAAAAATTTTTCATTAATTCATATGATTGTATATATTTCCTAGAGTTTTATGCAGACTCACCAAAACATATAAATATGTTTAATTTTTTCAATGTCAATCATGTCTCAGAAAAGGATAGAGAACCACTTGGGCTTAAGGAAGGAGAATGTCACTGACTGCAGTTCTTTCATTACACAGATTATAAAATACCAATTAATAAAATAAAACCAGCAATAAAAAGAGAAACATAGTTAATGAAATCTTGTTTGTTCCAAGTGGTTATTATTTATGGTTTAACCATCAGAAAAGGCTGAGAACTGAGATTTAGAATCACAGAATGCAAGTCAGAAATAAGGGCCACTCTTTTACTATAAATAACTGTATCTAGAAAGAGATACTCAGCAGTATTCAAGCTGGATAGTATTGGTTTGTAACTTTAAACATCCATTTAGTCACGTCTATGTGCAATATTTCTGTTTTATATATTCAAGGGTGAGCATGCTGTAAGAAAGCCTATCTATTGCACTATACAGATTTAATTTGTCATATCACTTGTGGTCTTCCTATAGTCTAAAGATCAACCATAAATATTATTAAAGAGACAAATTGATCTTTATGGATACAACTAATTGTGTAGCTACTGTTTTAGCATCCAGGTGTGCACTTTTAAATCTTGGCCAACTATGACACAGAACACTTGATGTTTGACTTTGAATGGGTTATGAGGCTGCACTGAGAAAATGTAAGAGGCTGGGAGGTGAACTCCAGGACATGGACCATGGCAGAGGCATTGGCTGTGCTGAACACCAGGCCTTGTTGTGTTAATTATGTGCAGTGGTCAATTACCCACACCAATGATCCCCTTTAGTGCAGCAAATACTTAGATCACATACAAATCAGGTTGATCTTGAGTAAGAGCATCTTCGAATATGAAGGACAAAAAAATAACCCTTTAATTACCATGTTTATGTCTCCTTTTTTAGGTACCCAAAGAAAGTAAACATACTTAAGCGCATCTTAGCAATTACAGCCTGCTTTTCAGACTCTTTAATTATGAGTGAATCAATCAATATGCTTCTATTCACTGCCTCATTTCAATGCTTTACACCAGCTTTAAAACTAACAGTTCCTATAGACTTGTATGGGCTTGTATTTCCTGCTTATATAGCTATTCTAATGCTTTAAAAGATTAAATATAAAAGTACATCACTCTCTTGTACTTTCCATGGTATTGTCTTCTCCCCAAGCTGTTTATTGCCTATCCTTCTGTTTATACACATCACACAGCCATCCTGCATAAAGATGGCATGATTTCACCTACCTGCCCAGAACGACTTTCTGATATAGACCTCAATGCCCACAATTTCTCTCATAAGGGGCCAACACTTTCACTTGCTCCTTAAAGCTGAAAATTTAAAAACCAAATGATTTAGTATATGCTAAAATCTGCTATGTCACAGGGAAGCTACTGATGACCTTGGACCCAGAGGGTGTCGCCTTTTCCTGGGACTGCACACGTACTGTAGGCTTATTCCCATTTTTCCTATATATCAAACTAACTTTTATATTAAGTTTAGAGTCCTATCTTGACATCCACACTGTCTTCTCGAAAAATCAAGCCAGGATTATCCAAAAGACAAAAGAAAACAAGTGCTGGCAAGGTTGTGGACAGGAGGAAACTCTCGCACATTGCTGGTGTGAAAGTAAACTGAGAAGAGCCATTCTGGAAAACAGGACCGAGGTTCCTGAAGAAGTTAAAAATAGAACTGCCCTATGACCCAGCAATCTCACTGCTGGGTATATATCCAAGGGGAATGAAGCCACTTCTCCAAATGTGCACACCCTCCTGCTCATGGGAGCATTATTCCTAATAGCCAAGACATGGAAACAACCTCGTGCCCGGTGACAGACGAGTGGATAAAGACAAAGGACTATATACATATAATTATTCCGCCATAACAAAAGGAAGGGAATGCTGCTATTTGTGAGAACATAGATGAACCTGAGGACATTATGTTTAGTGAAATATGCCAGACGCAGAAAGAAAAGCACTGCACAATATCACACGTAGAATTTTAGACAGTCAAACCCATAGAGATGGGGACTATAATGGGGACTGCTTGTGGCAGAACGATGGGGAAAATCAGATGCTGTTCATAAGGCAAAAACTTTCAGTTATAGGATTAATGAGTTCTGAAACAAAAAAAGATTAGTATGTTCTGGGGATCTAATGTACGCCACTGCGTACTTGAAATTTGCTAAAAGAACAGGTCTCTCTTAAGTGCTTTCTGCTGTTTTCACCACCACCAAAAACAAACAAAAAGGTAGCTATGTGAGGTGATGAGTGTCTTAGTTAACTTGACTGTGATAATCTTTCCAAATGTATATGTATATTAAATCACTATGTTATGCATGTAGATATGTATCTTTTAAAAAACCTATCCTCTTATTAAAAAATAAACAAGCCAGGTTGACAACGTATTCTTCGACACCAAATTTGGATTGTTTATCCAAACAAGCAGAGGTCAGCTCTACTGATGAGCTAGAACTTAACATTTCAAGTCTTATAATTCCAGCTTTATCCATAATTTACTGCTAGCCAGAGTTGGAAGATTCCTACAATGGCCTACCTGTAATTATGGCCTCAAAATGCAAAGGGAAGATATTAAGATAAATATTAGGTCAGATGAAAACACTTGCCTTAGGAAATAATATACCTGAGAAGTGCTTTCTCATTCCTTCCAGGGAGTGTAAGTATTGTGTATCACATTTTGTGATCGATACTTGACTAATTACTATTTTGCTGTTATTGTTCATTTGTTTCTTTTTGTCCTTTTGCTTTGTCCAGCTTATTCTCTCCCGGACACTAGAAAAACATGTAAAGAGAAACACAAATCTCATCTTGTCCTCTTGTTTTACATGGAGATATGAGGCGATCACTTGGCTAGGAAGTTTTTTGAAATGGAATATAATCCCAAACCCAATGTTGTCTCCATGACTGTGTTGCTAATATGCTATGCAGAACTGATATCATACAGATTATGTATGTTTTATTCATGTCAGTGTTTTGTGTGCTGAAAACAGAGAACAGCTGACAAAGGCATTGAGAGAAAGCTCACTCACAGTGTGTCTCCAATGAGTAGCACACTCCGAGGAAAATGGTACTTGTGCAAGTTTTGTGAGTGCCCAGAAACCAAATTGAACCCATTAGTCAAGCTAAAGCAGAGGGCAGCAGAACTGTTTCTGTCTGCCTTGGCTTTGGATTTGATATTCCTAATAACTTCCAACATTCATCCTAAGACAGTCTGCTAATAAATTTTCCTTAATTAAAAATACAGATAAACACGGGCGTCATACCTCTGACATTAGCATTGTTCTTTCCTCTCTCACTCCACCAAGCAAAACTCATTCCTAACGACTAACCAGATTTCTTATGCTCCACGCAGAACAAACATCATTTTTTCTTTGATTGAAAATCAACTTAGAAGCCAACCTTAAATTCTCAATGTTTTGATAGGTTGCTGTGAATCCCCCAAATGCAACGAAATAATAAATAAAACTTTCCCTGGGGAACCAAATTCATGACGAGAAGACACTGAAGATTTTGGGATAGGTGAGAGAAAAGTGAAGTCCAAACTAGCAAGCATTTGAACTAGTAGAAATAAAAAAGCATTCTTCAAGACAAATATTTTAATCTGCTATATTATGTTATGCTACATTATATGCTATAAAGTTTAATATTGTTTAAATATGCATACAGCAATCACAGCCTATGAAGCACATGTTGCTAGGTTTTAACTTGTTATACCAAATATGGAAGACAGCACTTTTCATTTATTGACCTATTTAATACTATAGACATCATTTCCTACATAATTTGAGATATATTCAGTAATTTTGTCATCACACACATACACAGACATATATCCTATTCTGTCTGCATAAAATGCTAATGCATCTTTTTACTTATCGTGGTGGGAGGTATTCTAGAAGCAGGAATCCTTAACTTAAAGGTTCAGGAATTTGGACTTTACACAAAGAAAATCCACATTTTTCTTGAAAAATGTAATTGCAACATTGTAGACAGAGACTTGACATTGAAACAGGCTGTTTCTTGGGGTGGTTCAGCTGGCTAAGCCTCTGACTCTTGGTTTAGGCTCAGGTCATAATCTCAGGGTCCTAGGATCAAGCCCCATGTTAGACTGCACTCAGGAGGGAGTTTGCTTCTTTCTCTCCCTCTGCCTCTCCCCCTGCTCACGCACTCTCTCTCTTTCTAAAATAAATAAATAACTCTTGAAAAAAACAAACAGGCTATTTCTTGAACAATCATTGAATCCACATATAAATGATAGCTTACTCCGTGTGCACACATGGAGGCAAGGCGGTCACTGGAAGACACGATTAAATCTGTCCTTTTAGCAAGTCTCGTGGTATAGTAAAGAGAGAAAACTGAGGAGACTCATTAATAAGGAAACAAAGAAACGATATCTGAGTTTAATTATGCATCATTCTATCTGTTCTTTTAGAAATAAAGAAAGGATGATATTGCTCTTGATAAAAAGAGAAGTCTTTTTAAAGTCTTACTTTTGGGAAAGAAAAAGAGACAAGTGATGTAGCATTTGGAAGCTACCTTGGAATTATGTAACTTTTAAAAAGGTGATGCAATTTAGGTTTACTTTTATCTAGAAGCATTCTGAATTGACACTGCAACATTTTTTAAAAATATTAATACATAGATACTGCTCAGATAAAACAAATCTTTTGTCTGGGGAAAAAGAGTAGGAGTAAGTCTAATAGAAAAAGTCAAAAGAAAATAAGTATAGAGAAGAGAGGGGTAGGATACAAATTGAAAGAAACAAGAAGGCAATGGAAAACAGTAACAATAACAATATGGCCGTGGGGAGATATTTCCCATGCACACTGCTGCAGTTTTAGCCATGCAAACTAAAAGTGAAGAAAACCGTTCCTTGCAAAATGCAGTCTACACACAATGCACGCAATATGACTGGTCTCATTTATTTCAATATAGTACACAATGAGGAACAGAAATTTGGGGATAAATGGCTTATAACTTTGCTCTCCAAATGTTTGCAGGTTTCTTCCACCACTACTGAGTGTCACTTATTATTATAAAACTGTTTTTATTATGCTACACATTTGGAGTGTTACATAAGATGATGTGATTCTGGAATGTGCTAGGAAATAATCTTGACTTCAAACACTAATGTCTTCTTTTCTCCTTTGTGCATCCCTTCCAGGAGGGAGTGAGGGAATGCTTTGTTGCTAGAGTTGTTACTTCAAAACACCTGCACAGTTTAGATTACTGAGTGCACTATAGTTTTCAAGGGTGAGAGAACCACTATCTTCTGGAAAATGAGGACATTCTGCCAAGCTACCTGGCTATATGGAGGAATCAAAAGGAAAGACCTGCCTGAGTATTCCTTAGAATGGAGGTGCACTGCAACAGCTCCAAAGAATTTAGCTGTGGAAATCCAGAGACATTAACATGACTTCAATAGATTCTTGAGTGAAAGGAAGTCTGTGTTTGCCAGGCAGACATCGGGATGAAATAATCTACTATGATCAGGGCCAGGTAACAGAAACATAGATGCAGTGCTTTACCTCGGTGATGATTCCAGCACCCGGAGAAGGCTGGCCGGGCAGTGACCCAGAAGCTTTCTACCCTCATGCGTGGACAGATATCTGAAGTCACACTACCTGAGCAGAAAATCATGTTTCCTTGCCTCTGCCTGTTTCTCCTTAGAAAAACATATTCTTTTCTAAGGAAGTCAAAATCTTTTCCGGACTATAGAATGGAATTACAGAGGCTCTGGATCAGTAATGTACTGCCTACAAACCTAAGACCTAACTCAGTGCAGTATACCACAACTAGACACAGTGAAGTGAGGTAATTTCCTTATGGTGACTTCAAATACCCACTTGTCAAATGAGAAATGTGGAATGGACTACATTCATAGATTAGGGAAGGACGACGGTAGTCATATGTGAGTGGCTGTAATTAAGCCCTTTGATTTCTGACAATTTTCTATTTTATATATATATATATATATATTCTATGTTATACATAGAATATACCATATTATATGTAATATACATATTCTATATGTAATATATTATACTATATTACATATATAATTGAAATGCTTCCATCTCAAGGTTATTCAAAATATAATTTTCAGCTAGTCAAAATAAGGTAATAGCCTTTATTTATTTACTTATTTATTTTGAGATTTTATTTATTTGAGAGGGAGAGACAGAGAGAGCATGAGAGGGGAGAAGGTCAGAGGAAGAAGCAGACTCCTCGTGGAGCTGGGAGCCCGACGCGGGACTTAATCCTGGGACTCCGGGATCATGACTTGAGCCGAAGGCAATTGCTTAACCAACTGAGCCAACCAGGCACCCCAGGTAATAGCTTTTAAAATGTGTTTTCTTACTTTAATAACAATACATTTACCATATTAGCACCATGGAATGGAGTTCATTTTGGACAGAATGTTACAACTATGCCAAAGTTTGTATCAAACGTCGCAACAAACCAAATTAGTCATAAATCATGAATCACTGCCAACATGGAGTAATGGGTTTACTTTAACATGTGCGAATCCCTCAGAGAAAATGAACATACTGCACATGTTTAAAAAGTGATCTTTATTCATTTTTGAATCTATATAGTTCTATTTAAAAGTGACATTTAAATTTAAACTGATAGCAGCAAAAATATAATTCTGTAAGTGTAAAAGATCTGAACTATAAAACATTATAGTTAGGTTATTTTTGAATTTTATTTTTGAAGTATGACTAATCTTACAGGTTTATTTAAATGTGCTCATATTTGGCTGGGGAGGCATGTTACAACTTTATGTTCCAGGACTTTTCCTCAAACATGTCTGAGATGATTCCTCAACAGTCAGCTCTAGAAAATGTAGTAATGAGACGATCCCGGAGGAAGAAGGAAGGACGTTTATTAATTGATGGAAAGACAAGTCGCACATAACATCAGTGGCAGACCGTTTTGTGTAGTACTTGGAAATGACTAACTGCGGTTTGGCCTAGAACTCACTGTGGGGTAAAAGTCCAAGAATGTGGACATTCCACCACTATTGCAAGAGCAGCTGAATTATGTGATGATGATGAATTATGCTTTCACAGAAGTACCCTGAATTACCTAGTTTACGAACCACCCACCAACAATTTTGAACAGTCTTTAAAGAAATGTTCATCTTATCCTTTATTTTTGGAAAATAAAGTCTGCAAGAAAAGAATTATTCTCTGAACCATGAACTACATATCAGAACACGTGCAAATGAATTATTTTTAACATAATGTTTCATGTCAATATGAGGTCTCTATCTGGTTAAATCAAGAATTCTCTACTGCACCGAGATAACGTTTTTTCTCCTACAATTTAAACTTTTTACCCCAGTATTCTGGGTTCATGGAAGAGCTCACAGTGTTGTCATTGCTCCCACAAAATGTCTAGAGCTGCCCAATACATGGAGACCTGGTGAATGAACATGGCAAGTTTCCTTGACTGTTACATTTGTATCAACTAGGTGCAGCGAGTGCTGGGGAGACCAGCATTTACGCTGGCACAAATACCTCACCTTCATCATGCAAAGACAGAGACATTGCTCAAATAAGGTGATTAGATTAAAAAAAAAAAAAGTTCGAACAGATGACAGAATACTTCAAACCCCTACTGGCTTCTAAAGCTTACAGACTTTTGACACAATGAAAATTCATTCTAATCTAGTTATTTTTCCTCTTTCTGACTTACAATTTATCACACGGGAGAGAATACATTTTTTTTAAGATTTATTTATTCATTTTGGAGAGAGCACGTGAGCTGCGGGACAGAGAGAGAGAGAAAGAGAATCTCCAGAGGACTCCCCCTGAGCATGGAGTCCAACTCAGGGGTCGATCTCAGCACTCTGAGATTGTGATCTAAGCTAAAATCAAGAGTCAGGCACTTAACCGACTGAGCCACATAGGCGCTACAGAAACATACATTATGACTTACGGTTAAGGGTTACCCAGTAGGTTCAATCCTAAGAAAGTAAACATTTCTGCACACGATTCTCACTTGCTCCAGAGATCATAGGAAGAGCCAAAGCAACCAACCAAACAAAAGCCCTATAGCACAGAAAAAAGGGGTAAGACTCACTCATTACACCAAGCTTCTGCACATGACACTGATCTCCCTGTAAAATGAATAGAATTCAAGTCTTTGAACCTGGAAATTAGCTCTGCAAAAGAGGAAATAATCATTTCCATATAATCTTTGTACACTTGACACAGCTCACTAGGTTTCTTAGATGTTTGTAAAAGGATTCAAGATTTAAAACCCTCCCTTTTTCTGATGTTTCCTCCTTTGCTCCGGCATCAGGGTCTAGCACATGATCAGTACTCAATGTGTCAAACATACCTTTTCAAGTAGCAGTGAAAACTACAGGTGTATCCTATCTGAGTGATGATACCATCCAGAAATAACAAAGAAATGTTATGTGCATATCCATTCATACATTTAAAAATTCTCAATGGAAGTGATACCTTGGATTTGTCTAAACCAATGCATTAAAATCAGAAGGCTCACTGAAAGCTGTCCCTGGGCGTAGATACTTCTGGCTTCCCTTTACCTTCCCCTGGAATATCTGGTTCCCATAGTTCTCCTTCTGTGCCTTGTGAACCTGCAACTGGTCCTCAAAATTTGCTTAAAATCCCTGCTTTTTAAAAAAGTTTCATTTCTTTGCTCACTTCTCCAGGAAAATTTAAACCCTCTCTTCCCGTCACAGTGCAATGCGAGCTCTTGAGCACAGGAGCTATGAAGCTCAGAGATTATCGGCCTCTATGTCTCAGCCTCCTCCCTGAGAGCACATGAGACTCGTGAAACAGCAAGTCCAACTTCTGGCCTTCTTGAGCTACAATCTTACTGAATAGCCCCACAGCTGGGGAATGGTGGCAGGAGCAAGGACCCTTCAACAGAGGAATGGATAAAGAAGATGTGGTGCATATATACAATGGAATATTACATGGCCCTCAAAAAGGACGAATACTCAACTTTTGTGTCAACATGGACAGGACTGGAGGAGATTATGCTGAGTGAAATAAGTCAAGCAGAGACAGTCAATTATCATATGGTCTCACTTACTTGTGGAGCATAAGGAACACAGAGGACATTAGGAGAAGGAAAGGAAAAATGAAGGGGGAGGAATCAGAGTTGGAGACAAACCCTGAGAGATTATGGACTCTGGGAAGCAAAATGAGGGTTTCAGAGGGGAGGCGGGTCTGGGGATGTGTGAGCCTGGTGATGGGTATTAAGGAGGGCACGGGTTGCATGGGGCACTGGATTTGGCAAACAATGAATCATGGAACACCATATCAAACACTAATGATGTACTGTATGATGACTAAGATAACATAACTAAAAAAAAAAAATCTACAATGACCGTCCATACAATCCAAACTCCTACACATGGCAGGAAACACACTACACGTTCACTCATATATGCTCCTCAGAAATATCCTTTGTGAGGTAATCACTGTTTTCCCCCTTGTGTATAAAGGAGAAAAACACACAGTGGGAACCACAGAGCTAGGAATCAATCCAACCTGTCTGAACATAGGCTCTTAATCACAGCACCACACCGCTTCACAGCCTTTCGACTGTACTGAATGAATGATGATAGAAAGCACATGTTTATCCTGATGGATTTGACTTGAATGTTGAGATCTTGCTCGAATACCATTTCCTCCATCGGCTCTACCTTCCCACAAACCACCTTTCCCATTCAAATGATCCAAACTACACCTTTTTCCACATAGTTCAGATGGTGGTGCAACATTCAGTATGTGGTTTTACAGTTACTGTCCTAGCTGTGAAAATCTCGAGGGCTAGGACACTTTCTTCTTCTCTGGATCACCAGTGCCTTAATAAACATTTGCTGGAATAATTGGAAAAAAATTAAGTAACTTCAATGATCAGTCATTAAAGTGCACAAAAGTGCAGCTTTAGATGTCACTGCTGGTGTCATTCACCTCTCAAGCTGGTGGCTGTGCATTTGAACGATCTAGAGAGCTTTACAAATGAAGATTCTGTGACTCCATTAATGCACATTCTGGGTGCATGGGCTGAGCCCTGAAATAGCTAACAGGAAAGTCTCCTTGAAATCTGAATGTAGTACCAGGTTGTGTGACGGCTCTGATCTTCTGCCTTACTCTTTATTCCTGTATATTCAGCTGAACCCTCAAATCTGGGGTGGGGACAAGCCTCCTGAGAAAGTCAACCCTCCTCACACTGGAACTTGGTGTTTTCTTTTTCATAGACTGCCCTCTTCCAGTTTTGTTTTGATTTTTCCTACCCGTGCCCTGTATAGCAGCAGGTGCATATGGACATTTAATGAGTATTTAATGATATGCTGAGGATGATTTACTGTACTGGACAGGTAATATAATGAATCATAGCTCAAAGTTTGGAGATGTTAACACCAGCATTGGCTACCTTCCACCTAAGTAACTTTAATAATCTGTCAGAATTTGTCACAGTATTGTAAAAACAAAAGGGGCTGTGTTGTTTTGTTTTGTTTTCATTTTCCAAGGGAGTCCATTTTCTCCACATATCCTACTGTATCAGTTCTCTGTTTCTCCGTCACATACCAACACCAACTTAGCAATTTAAACAGCACGAGTTTATGACGTTAAAGTTTCCTGGAAAGAGGAGTCTGGGCTTGAGTTGGTCTCACAGGCAAGATTCAAACTGTCAGGCTGAGTGTCTCATCTGGGGATTCAAGTGCTCTTGAGATCACCCAGGTGGTTGGTAAAATGCAATCCTTTGTGATGGCAGCACAGAGCTGTCTGTTGGAGATCACTCCCACCTCCTTAGGGCCACACAAAGATGGCTCCTATGGCTCCCCTAAACCACTCACACCAGGGATTTGCTTTATCCCAGGCAAGTGTGAGCACATCAGCTTGACTTCCAACCCCTGCCCAGGATGCTGTCCATATAATGTGCCTCAAGCATGGGAATGACCAGCACAGCACCATTTGCTGTAAGAAGTAACTGATATTCAGATCATTCAAAACCAGAGGTTGTGCCCATATGTAACGGGAGGGAGGCTTGCACACCATGGTCAGGAATCATGGAGGCTATCAGAATTCTGCTTTTCTAGGGATATGGACAAGTCCAGAAGCTCAAATTCTAGCTGTTAGAGCTATTTACCATTGAGGGTCACAGGCTTCAATTTTACATACCCTAGTTTTCTTCACTTCAAAAATTATTAAGTAAAAAATACAGATATTCAATTTCCCCCGCATCTTGGTGGTTGTTTTTATTTAGAGTCTAACAATGGGCCTTGCACAGAGACTTGGAGATGCTGCATTCTAAGAGACCAAAGCCCTTGAGCCAAACTCACCAAAGAGTGGGTTTTTATTTGAGATAAAAGAGATCAAAAGAAAAACTGCTATTTAAAGTTTTTCTCTAAGTCCATTTGCCAGCATGAGAAGATATTAATCCTCAGGGCTATAATCCATAAATGATTTTGATTTTCTTTTTCTTGCACTTGTGCACATACATGAAGAGTTTATGTGATTCTTCTCCATCATTAGCATGTTTTACTAACTAACCTCTAGGGATGGGCTCACTTTCAGCATTTGACTACTCTGCTTTTCTCCACCACCAATGATGTGTTATGATCTCACTCTTCTGTCTTCTGTGCTGCTGCTGGGTCCACTGATGGAGATGGGCTACAGGTCTAGTAGCTCAGCACAAGGTACCTGGGAGGTGAGCCTGGACTTGAACGCTGGCTCTGCCTCTTAAAATTCTCTCTATGTTTTATTTGCATGAAAGTATAGAACCTTGCTTTCTTGGCTATTGTGAAAGCCCAATGTATCAACACCTGTAAGACATTTAGGATGGAGCCCAACACACTGTAAGCATCACGTAAGTGTTTACGGTTACTCCAAATTTCCGCTCACCCCTCCTGCACCTTCAACTCAATGCCAGATTTCTCTCCTGTATGCCCGCCTCAGTTTGCTCTGCACTCTAACTTTCAACACACTGAACTCTCCATCATCTTTTACGATCAGCACAGTATCATGAACATTTCCTACTTATTCCTCAGAAGTAAATTCTGTTTTATTCTCGGCCCAGTTCCCCATCTTGAAACTTAGATTTTTCTTATTTTTACATGACCATCTCTAACAATCCAAATTTTGTTTGTGTCAAAGATTATTTTTCCAATATTGAACTTTTTATGATAAAAACAACAACAACATTGTAGGCAATCTGTAACAGCAGAAGGAAGGAAAACCCTCTACCCAAAGCCATGCACTGTATACTTTTGGTCTGCATGCCTAAACACAGCCCTGACATGTTTATTTCTATGGAAATGCAATCGTATGATTTGTGAAAGCTGTTTTTCCCCTTAACTTTGTGTTAGTGCATTTTTATGGGAAATGGAGCCTGTATTACCATTTCAATTGCTGAGTTGTATGGCTTGTGTGGGTGTGCTACAATTTATTGAACAATCCTCTGTTACTGAGTTGTTTATGATTTCCAACACACGTGTACGTGCACACACATACACACAAAACCAGATGGATCCTGCATGTGTTTTACATGCTATATACTAGGTCGCTCGTCATCTCGGAATGTTTCATGAAAACCAGTACCTAGACGTGAGACTTGCTGCGGCATCTGGGTGGCTCTGTCGGTTGTGGTTAAGCATCTGACTCTTGATTTCGGCTCTGGTTGTAACTTCAGTGGTATAAGATCAAGCCCAGCATCAGGCTCCACACTCAGCAGGATGTCTGCTTGGGATTCTCTCTCCATTTGTCCCTCACCCTGCTTACCACCTTTCTCTCTCAAATAAATAAATCTTTTTTTTTTAAATAAATAAATAAAAATTTAAAAAAGAATTTAAATTTTTTTTAAAAGTAAGACTTACTGTGAAGTGCATCACTAAGATTTTCTGCACATTGTTCCATTTTTACTAAACTATTATACCAATTCATGATCTGATGACAGTGTGCACGAGAGGCTGTCTCACCTCTACCACACCAACGATGACAACTGTCATTTGAATGGAGCATGGGAGTCTCACTCCCCCCCCAGGCCTCGTACTTGGTCTCCTACCTCTCACATCACTACCCTAACACCTGTCAGGGTGCTGAAAAGCGCCGAGCTCATGACACACGAGGATGTGATGACTGAAGGACTGTAATCTTACACAGAGTTCTACATTTAGTTCAGGTTAAAGAGATACCACATGGAGGAATAAAACTGATCTAACACCATCATCTTATGTGAAAAAGAGAGTAAGTCAAATGTTGCAAAGGATTATATAACTTATTTCAAATCTTGTATCTGTAAGACAAGAAACCATTGATATAAAATGTTCACAAATGATAACCCATCTTTGTGCTTGAGAAATTTCCTGGAAAACTTTGTCTCCCTCTGTTTCTCTCCTTTTTTTCACATCTCATTCATGAATGTTACTTTTTGAGTGCTCTTTTATAATTTTCAATCTCCTTCTAGGGTAGTGGTTTAAAGAATAACTTCCAAAATATGGAAAGATAATATAGTTTTCTGGGGGAGAGATTGTGAATTCTAAGTATCTGCTTCTTTTTGTCCTTATGCAAGTCCTTTTATAAGATTTGCCTCAAAAAAAAAGGGACTCTTGGAGTGATGTCAGCAAAATGGTAGACTAAGGCAGCTCCAAGCGCTCATTCTTCTACAAAAGCACTAAGGAAACAAGCAGCGTCAACTTTGTTGGAGTTCTGGGAACAGCCAAAAGTTTGCATGAAATAAACGACAGCTTAATCAAGAAAAAATATACATACCTTCAAAATAATAGGCATTTTTTCTTGCCCTAGACTCACCCTCCTAAGCACAGTGACAACCCACTTCCCTGGTACCTTGAACCCAAGGTTGCAGAACAGACTTATTTGCAAACTGTTCTGTAGGGCTGCTCTAACCTGTCTGGAGGAACCATGCAAGGGGCTTGCTTCTGTTTCAGCTGATGTAGAACTTAGGTAAGAAAAACAGCAGGCACTGGTCCTTTAAGCATCAAAAGTTCAAAGCAAAGTAAATCAAATAATGTGACAAGAGGCAAAGATGGATATTATATATATTAATAAAGGTTTCAGTACATCGAGAAGGAATAAAAAATATAAATATTTCCATACCTAACAACAGAAAACTGATGAATTAGAGGGAAAAATAGACTGTTTTAAAATAATGGTCGCAGACTTCAGTTCCCCACTTTCAATAAGGGAGAGAACAGCCAGACCACAGGACGCAGCAAGAAAATAGCGGACCCAGCCCCACAAGAAGCCAGCTGGACTACAGGCATATGCAGAACTGCATATGCTGCAATACCAAAACATATGCTCTTCTCAAGTGCACAGACAGGACTCTCCAGGATGTACCACATACTCCGCCACAGAAATGTTAGTCAATGTAAAAAAGGTTGAAAACATACAAAATGCCTTTCTTGATCATAATGCAGGGAGACTAGACATTAATAGCAGAAGGAAGTCTGGGAAATTCCAAGTGTGGCAATTAAATGACACCTGCTTAGCCAGCCCATGGATCCAAGAAGAAAGTACGAAGGAAATCAGAAAATCACTTGAGATAAGTGAGAACAAAAATACAATGTACCAAAGTTGGTGGGATTCAGTGAGACAGAGACCACAGAGGCACAGGAGGCCATGTGAAGCCACGTGAGGCCACATGGAGGCGGAGACCCGAGTTGCTCCGCACTAAGGCAAGGAATACTTGAAGGCCCCACAAGCTCCAAGAGGCAGGGAAGGGCTCTCCCCGGAGCCTGAAGACAGGAGCGGCAGCTCTGCACCCCATCATTTCAGACCTCGGGGCTCTAGTGCCATGAGAGAATAAATTCCTCTGGTTTTGAGCCACCCGGTTTGTGATAATTTGTCCTACCAGGTCCCATGTCAAAGGAACTCTTAATGGTGAGTGGCCAGCTGCTATCAAAGCTGCATGGATTTTTCTTTGATTCCTCGACCTGTTGTAACTTAACCTTCCTTTCTACTTTTCACACTAACAAAATTATCTCAATTCAGCCTCTACTGGCCAGTGGCCCAAGCATAAGCTCTGATCCCTGAAATTTCAACATCATCATTTTGCCTTTTTTTAAACATTCTTTTTTTTTTAAGATTTTATTTATTTATTTGTCAGAGAGAGAGAGAGAGTGCACAGGCAGACAGAGTGGCAGGCAGAGGCAGAGGGAGAAGCAGGCTCCCCGCCGAGCAAGGAGCCCAATGTGGGACTCGATCCCAGGACGCTGGGATCATGACCTGAGCTGAAGGCAGCCGCTTAACCAACTGAGCCACCCAGGCGTCCCCATCATTTTGCTTTTGACACAGGATTTAAACTGAGGATATGAGTATATGTTTTCTCTTATGCCTCTGAAGCCCCACTCATCAAAGTTATTATTATTATTAGGAAATAATGAAGTGGTTATAGACTTAATTGCATTATCTTACAGGATAAGTTTACCAAAATGAAACACCATCGACAGTAACTACCGATTCAATCGAATCTGTAACATCTGGATCCACAAGTCTCTTAAAAACAGCTTTATTAGAACACTGAATAGATATGCATCTCCAGGTCTCTGGGTGGATTTAAAATTGAGAAAAAGACACTTAGGTATCTGAATAACCAAATCCTATTCCTATTCATGCAGTAAGAAATTTTTCCATGAAAATAATTGAGGCTAGGTGTCACCTACCACAAGTTGGCTCTACAGTAATGAGACAGCGGTCACATTTTCTTCCCCAAATCCAGACTCTGGATTAGCACTCTCCATCTGTTCCAACAAAATGAACAAAGGTACAAGGAACACATACACACACCTTGTGTTGGTCAAAGTTCAGCTGGGGAGAACAGATTTCACTCCAGCTGGTTGAAACAGAAAAAGATTAATTACAAAATATTAAATGGCATCCGGAAGTTTGGGGAGTGCTGACAAGACAGATACTGGGCTAAGTTTCTAGAAACAACTGCAAAAGTCCCATCCTGAGTCCGTGTTGCCAGGTAAGCTAGCTCCGTGGCTGTCAGCAAGCTCTGCTACATTAGAAAGCCACCCCTATAGCTTCCAGCCCCAGCATGGTACTGTTTCTCCATCAATCATATCCTCTCATAATTCAGTTCTGAATTCAGATCCCAGATAACGTGCACTCTGCAGAAGGGTCTGGGAACTGTGAGAAATAAATGTTTGTGGTTTAAGCCACCCACTCTCTGGTATTTTTGCTATAGCAATCCAAACTGACTAAGACAATATGCAGTCATTACATGTGCAAATAAGTACAATTTCATTTCTTCCTTTCCAATCTGTATGCCTTTTATTTCTCTTTCTTGCCTTCCTGCACTGGCTGGTGAGAGCAGACATCCATGCCTTATTCTATCACAGGAGAAATGTATTCAGTTTTTCAAAATTCATATTTCTTCTCAAAATTTAAGTGTGAGGTTTATTGTATGTGTTTTGGATGCTCTTTATCAAGTTGAGAAAGTTACCCTCTATTCAAATTTTTCTGACAATTTTTGTCATGAGCAGCTGGTGAATTTTCTTAAAGGCTATTTCCATGTTGACTAAATGATCATGAGGTTTCTTCCTCATTAGCCTGTAAATATAGTGGATTACACTGATTGATTTTTGAATATTAAACCAGTCTTGAATCTCTAAAATAAACTTTACCATGGTGTATAATTCATTTTATGTAATGGTGATTTCTATTTGCCACTATTGTGTTAATGATTTTTATAAATAAATTCAAAATGTATTCATAATAGGTTTTGGTTTGCAATTGTTTTTTGTGTGTGTTTGTATTGTATTTGTCTGGTTTGGTATTAGAAAAGATTACCTTCATAAAGTGTTTTGGAATTACTCCCTATCTTAATATCTGGAAAAAGGCTAAATGGAACTAGACCCAATTATTGTTTAAATTTCTATTATAAATCTCCAGTGAAATCACCTCAATTTCTTTAAACTATGGGTTAAAGTTACGTAATAGATACAATAGTACTATTGAAATAGTTCACTTTATACTGAGTGGGTTGTGACTATTTGAATTTTTTTTCCTTAGAGGAAATGCTTCATTTTACCAATGTTTTCAAACTTACATGCACAGAATTGTTTTGAGGCATTCCCTTATTTTCCTGCTGATGTCTGCAGGTAACTGTTTCATTTCTAATAGTGGTAATTTTGGTCTTCCGGGGTTGGGGAGGTTTGTTGGTTTTGCAAAACATTTGTTAATTTTATTAATTTACAAAACCCCCTCAGCTCTTTGTTTTATTCATATTCTGGTTGGTTTTTATTTCAATTTCATTAATTCTGCATATCTTTATTTCTTCCTGTCCCTGTTTGCTTTATTTTGCTTTCTTTTCTTTTATGTTTTTGAAGTAGAAGTTTAGATTATTGATATCAGATTTGTCCTTTATTCTAACAGATGTATTTGTCACTACAGATTTCCTTCTCTGCTTTTTCACAATTATTGATAAATTTTTATTTTCACTTTCATTCACTTTGATGTATTTTTTAAATTTTATTTAAGGCTTTCTCTATCCTTGTATTATTTTAAAATATGTCATTTAGTTTCCAAGTCTCTGAAAATGTTCCAGTTATCTTTCCAGTATTGATTTCTACTTTTGTTCTATTGTGATCAGAAAACACACCCTGTATGATTTTAATTATTTTTAATTTTTCCGCCATGACCTAGGGTCTGATATATCTTGTTATCGAATCCACAGACATTTTCAAAGAACAGACAATTCTTGTGTGGCATGTTCTACAAATGCTGTTAGACCCTTGGGCTGACGGCGTTGGGTTCTACGTCCTTGCTTATTTCTATCTAGTCCCATCCACCGTTTATAGAAGATGTTCAGTCCCACAAATATAATAGTGAATTTGTTGTCTGATGCATCCGTATTCAGGACTGCTATATCATCCTGGTGGATTGACTCTTTTATCATTACGTACTTCTCTCTATATCTGGGAATTCTTCTTTTTTTCTAAAGTCTTTTATTGGGTATTAACATACCAATTTTTGTTTTCTTTTTATTACTTTATTAATGTTTGTATGAGATACCTTTCTGAATCCTTTTATTTTCAACCTGCCAATATTACACTATCTGAAACGAATCTCTTCCAGACAGTTGGGTGGTGTTTTTAAATCCACTCTATCATCTATATCTTTTAATTGATATATTTAGACCACTTACATTTAATGTAATTGTTGATCTGTTAGGGCTTATATCTATCACTTTATTTCTTGTTTTCTGTTTGCTTTTTCTGTTTTTCATTTCTTTGTTTTTATTTCCTTGCTTTCCTGTGAGTTATTTGAATATGCTTTGGAATTCCATTTTGATTTATCTGTAGTTGTTTTATGTGTATCTCTGTATAGCTTTTTAAATTATTGCTCCATGTATTATATTACAAATACAAAAACTTTTACTCTCTATCCATGTCATTTTGCCAATTTGAGTGAAATATTTTTTTTAAAAGTGACCCCCTTGTGGGATTTTTAACCCTTTCCCATTTATAATTGTCTTAAGCATTTCCTCTTTATACATTTAGTGTTAAAACTTTTGCTTTCACAAACAAATATACTTTGGAAACCTCAGAAGGAGAAAGAAATATTGTGTCACCCATAATTTTGCTTAGTATGTTGTCTGTGTTCTCTTTTTCCTTCCCGATGTTCTAAATTTCCCTCTTTTATTGTTTCCTTTCTGTTTAGATATGTGTTATTAGTTATTCTCTCATGACAGGTCTTCTGGTGTCAACTCTTAGTTTTCCTTCCTCTGAAAATCTTTTGATTTCCCCTCATTTCTGAAGGATATTTTCATTGAAAGTAGGATTATGGAATTGACAGTTGACTGTTATTTTATTTTAGTACTTGAGAAATATTTTGCCACTTCCTTACAACCTTCCTGATTTGTGGTGAGAAATACACTGTCATTTAAACTATCATTCCTTTCTCAATGTAAGATTTCTTTTCTTGAATCAAATAAAAAATACATAAAATTTCTGCAAAGAAACAGAAATTTCCACCCAAAAATAGAAGATAAAAATTGAATCAAGTGGAAAATTTCAAACTGAAAATATGATAACTGAAGTGAAAACTCAGTGGTTGGGCCCAACAGCAGAAAGAAGGAACTAGTAAAATGAATCAGAGAAGATAAAAGTAGAAAATAGAAATTATCCAATATGATTAACAGAGAGAAAGTAAACTGGGAAAAAAATATAAAGCCTTAGAAATCATAGAGACTATAACAAAGACCTAACATAGATGTGTAAGCATCCAGGAAGGAAACGAGTAAAGGTGTGAGACTTAAAAAATTTTTTCAAATAAATGACAGCTGCAGCCATAACTGGCAAACAACAGAAACCTACAGATTAAAGAAGTTTAGCACTCAAAATAAGGTAAACCCAATAAACCCGCACAAGACGTACCATAGCCAAACTTTTAAAAACTGAAAAGAACTGTTACTTATTTTTTAAAATTCAGTTTGCTGCTCCTCTTCTTGGGAATGACTCCCAAATTCTTGCCTTTTTCAAAGACTGAAACATTAGGTATTATTCCTCTAGACTTCCTTATAACCTTAACCATGTCTTAATATGACTCTTCCATCAGTCAGATACAACTCAAGTTCTAAAAAATATCATATATGACTCACATTTTGTTAAGGGACAATGACCCTTTTTTCTCATGCACAGAAACAGAGTTAAACTGTTTCAGTGTCAGCGCAAACCTCTGTCATGCCAGAGATCTTGGCCAGCCTTTCGCAATTATTT
This sequence comes from Mellivora capensis, assembly GCA_004024625.1. Lineage (NCBI taxonomy): Eukaryota > Metazoa > Chordata > Mammalia > Carnivora > Mustelidae > Mellivora > Mellivora capensis. The sequence continues at coordinate 15,990 of PISX010007263.1, read as the reverse complement.
TGGCTGTTGTCCTAGTTGCAAGACAACTGCTGTAGGTTGTGGTCCTTATATCTTTAGATCATCATCTCAGCCTTGTAAGAAGGAATGGACAGAAAAGGGAAAATTTACTTTCATCATGAAGAAAAACACTTTCTAAAGCGGTCTCCCATTCACCAATAACTCGTCTAGCTTGTAAGGAGGTTGCCAATCATGGATTTCCCCCTAGCTTTATTGTGGGACATGACAAAGGAGACAGCTCTGAGAATGGCTTTTGGATAGCTCATCAACAGCCAGCCACAACCCTAATGAAGCTATATTTATGTTTTCAATTGGCAACTTCTCTTCTACATCACATTTCTTGATATATAGTAAATGCTTTGTGTGTGAATTTTGACTAAAGTTATACTGAGCATCTGGTCACTATCTCTAAAATTTGTGTAATGATAATGGGCCACAGGTTGTTTCACCTAAAGAAATCAAACATAATATTTCACTTATCCTTGAGAAACATAAAATATCATTTCCATTTGTATAACTGAGGCTACATGAAGTTCATTAAGTTAACCTAGGTTAAAAGAGTATATTAATGAAGGCATTCGTTGAATCCAAATATATATGCTTTCAAAGGCACTTTTATTCTGTACCACTCATTTTATCCCCAAAGCCTAGGACTACTCTTGCAGCATGGTAAACCTTGGTAAAACTGAGAATGGCGTAAATGTCAGGCGTGGCCTTTTTTTTTTAAGATTTTATTTGTTTACTTGACAGACAGAGATCACAAGCAGGCAGAGAGGCAGGCAGAGAGAGAAGGGGAAGCAGGCTCTCTGCAGAGCAGAGAGCCCGATGCGGGGCTGGATTCCAGGACCCTGGGATCATGACCTGAGCCGAAGGCAAAGGCTTTAACCCTCTGAGCCACCCAGGCGCCCCTAGGCGTGGATTTTTGTGAAAGACAAAGGACAGTATGGCTTGCTTATATTCTGTCACACTGTTTACCATTTCATTTTCTCTCATCAAAACTCTATCGTATTTATTCTAAAACCATTTTATCATGTCTCTCAGCCAATTCAAAAATCATCCTGACTTTTCATATCTCTCCTTAGTCTAGTCTATTAATAAGTACAGGGCTAATTTAAAGAGTATTCCCGTTCAGTGGATTTTCAACTAGACATAAGGGGGATCTTATTTTTAGAGTTTCTGCAGCTTCAATCCAGTCCTAATTTCTATCCCAACCACTTTCCTATTAAGCCTGAATGGTTTTAGTTGCAAAATCAGATGCTACAATCACTCAAATGCTTTGGTTTTAAAGCACTCAACCTAATAATGTGTCTTCTTGAATGGACTGAGGTCCCTTTCTTTAATATAGTGGTATTTTTAGAATCATTCAATATATTTTATTTTTAAATATTTATTTTGAAGATTGATTTTTTTTAAATTGTGTATTTTTTTTTTTTTTTGAGATAGAGAGTATGAACAGGGGGAGAGGGAGAGAAACAAGCGGACTCTCAGCTGAGCAGGGAGCCCGATGCAGGATGGGACTCCAGGATCCTGGGATCGTGGCCTGAGCTGAAGGCAGACACTTACCCCACTGAGCCACCAGCGCCCCTGATTTATTTTTCAGTCGAGAGAGAGAGAGTGTGTGTGTGCGAGTGGGGGCAGGCACAGACGGAGGGACTCTCAAGCATGGAGCGTAATGTGCAGCTCCTCTCAGGACCCTCTGATCATCCCCTGACCAGAAGCCAAGAGTTGCATGCTGCACAGACTGAACCACCCAGGTACCCCTATTCACTACATTTTAAATTAAAAAAATTATAAGTCATTTAATATTTAATCTCGGTTTGCTTGTATTAGGGGCTACCTACAGAATCACAAAACCTCCTTCATAGATCTGTAATCGAAATTCTCTAAGCCTCACTTCCTCTCATTTACTCTGAAATAAAAAGCCTAATGTCAGGGAGAACTAACACACTTTCTCTCCCTGTGTCATTCCATCGTCCATGAGCGCAGCATCCTCCAAGAATAATCTTGAGCTGCTACGCAGGATGACCATCTCCACGTGTAACATTCTACTGACTGCTTCCGGAAGCCCACACAAGTCTAAACTGACCAAGATAAAATGATCTTTCCTCTCAGGTGTATCGTTGACATAATAGCTCTGTGCTCCATTCTCTCCCTACTTTGTAAAAATTTTGATGTTCACTGTAATCAGCTATATTCAGGAGGACAGCCCTCATCAGAGCTCACGTCATGCCAAGCACACATGTGCTCAGGTTTGCCACGTGTTAAATGGCAACCAGCCCACAGATTTGCTGGGGCTCCTTAGGCTGGGATTCATGGCCTTCATTCCTTGGAGCACCCCTATCCCGAGATGAGGCTGTCACCTGACAATGGGTAGCTGCCTCGCTTGCTCCTCCCACTCTTATGCCCCTGCTCTCTTCCCCTTGGGGTGGTGGTGCTTCTTACAAGTCCCATGGCTCCACTAATTCTGCTCAAGATGCCCTGCTTTCCGGATGCATGCATCCATTCTCTTGAAACCTTTGGTCCTCCCTTCCACTTCCAACATTTCACCCATTTCCTTTTTTCCCCTCCTTTCATTCCTTCCTTCCCTTCCCTTTGTTTGCTAAGGTATGCAACCAAAAGAGCCAATCGCTTAAACAGCCCTGACAATAAATTCACACCATGTAAAAAAGTCAAGCTCAAACCACATGAAATAGAATTTTACACACTACAGAATGATCATTATCAACCTTTGACTTTATGAACCAAAATATGGTTCAACCAAAATGCGGTGTAAACAGGACTTATCTCAAATTAAGTGCAAATCACTGAATTAAGCAAGAAAAATAAAACTTGATGCTTGAAATTACTGTGGTAAAATTTTCATTTTAGGACTGATAGCTTTAAAGTAAGTCCTGAAATATTATCGGCATTTTATTACCAAGAAATAAAACATTTTTGTAACAATGTTGAATTTTAACCAGTACAATCAGACATATGTTAACATCTTGGTTATGCCATTTGATTGTGATACTAGGGACAATTTATTTAATCTCAGAATATTAATCCGTAAAAAGATGAAGTTGTAAAAGATAACCTCCCTTGTTCTTTTGAAACTACTATATATTAAACCTTTTATGATTTATAATCTCCCAAGGGTTGAGTGAGTTCTGGGTTTTTTAAGTATGTGTAAGTGAATATGGGTGTGTGTGTGTGTGTGCAAATGCACACATTTATGGCTATGTGTCTACATGCATTTATTTTTTTTCTCTCCCCTTACTTCATGAAATGCATGGATTTGATAAAGTGTTTCTCTTTTTTTTTTTTTTTTTTTCAAGAGCAGTGTCCAAGATGGGGAGCCCAAGGTGCTGTTAAAATTGAACACAAGATAAAGAATAGACTTGAAAATCCCCGGAGTGGACAAAACCATTTAACAATAGTGAAATGTAATTTAACTTATTCTGCAAAAACAGGTGAAATTTAACTTGGGCTTCTTCTTGTAAATGTCTCTGATGATAAAAGAGACTTAAGTCATCTGTCTAAAATGGTATTACATAGTCACTTTTAACCAATTCTCTGCTGCCTGAATCCCTATTATAACAACCCCTCATTGTACAACTTAAATAGCTCCCTCATCTCGTCTTTAGAATCCATCCTGTAATTTCATCACCTTGACTTTTACATCAGGCTTTGGATCTGAGTACCACAAGTACTTTAACTGTTCTTACATAAACAATAAACTCTTACAAGGTATCAAAAATTCTAAATACTGAAAAATATGAATCAAAAAATAATAATACTATTTCATTGTAAAGATTTGTATACACACACAGTATACATATATATATATATATGTGCTTTTAATAATTTTGTATCATTGTTATCCTGCCAAAATTCAGAAAACTTTTAAGTTAGCATCAATGCATTTTACTTAAAAAGACCACTGAACATGCACTTCCCAAGAAAGGAAAAGTTGACACAATTATAGTTCATTCCATTATGCTTTTGGAACACTGAAATATTCACCTTGAGTCTCAAGGTTGAAATAAATGGCCATGACTTTTCCTCCTGGGATAGGTGCTGCCTTATTCTGTTTAGTGTAAGTGGCTCTGACGGCTCATCAAAGGTATTTATGTATCTCCAAGTTTGGATCAGCTCATTCTGACTATATATAAATCATAGATTTTTAGATTGAAATGTAACAACAGTGTAATGAGGAAAAATTAATCTAATGGAAAGAAGAAAAAATTATAAGCAAGCAAAATGAGGCTGATAGTAAGCTGATAATTTATTCACAAAGTCTTGCTACTTATGCTTGCATATTAAACATGCTAAACACAGCTACTGGGAAGCATTCCTCCTAATTTGCAGGAGACAATCTTTTTTTTTTTTTTTAAACAATACACTTAGGAAATGACTGCTTATGGCTTTGTTCATTCACCACGACTTGCATCAACATGTGACTGACCTTCTGTGCTCTCTGACCCTACCTGCATTACTGAGTGGACCCCCAAAGTCCATGCAGGAATAAGACTGTATCCTTACAAGGATGTGTGGGTGCCATGCACAGAAAATCTGTAGAGTCTGAATTTGAAGGATCATGTTTAATTTATAGGCCTCATTTCTCAAATAGTGACTATAATTGATCTTTAAAAATTTTGGAATATTTTTAAAGTAGATCACACAGCTTTTATTTTTTTTAATCCTGTGATTTTTTTTTCTTTTCTTAACTGAGAAATATTGATCTTTCTATTGATAAGGACAAGTTCAAGGTTAATTAGATGACAGATATATATCAGAATTCCATTTGGTTCAGATAAAAATAACATGAAAAATATCTATGACTTGAAATTAGTCTATAAACACAAACACATTACTTAAAGAATAAATAAATGTTCATTTTTATACCAGAGTAACACTCTATTAATGATGTCAAGTGTTTCCTTCAGATACAGATGTGACTGGCTCTGGAAGGGGCCTAACACCATGATTTGGAAACTGATGATCAGTTTTGTCATCTATTATTATTAGGATAATGTGCCTCAGTTTTCCTCAATGAAAATTCTGCTTTTGATTATTTCTCAAGTGTGAAGTGCAATGAAATGATTCAAAGTTCATCCTTTAAAGATGTCCTGGAGGTAAGAGAAAGGAAGCGAAACACTGACTTTAACGTCACATTTCCAGTGTTTCAGAACTTGCTTTATCATTTCTGAAAGGCTTGTCCTATTCTACTAAACTGAGAAGATCACAGCTTCTTCACCCATTAATTAAATAGTGATTATTTTCATTATTTTAAAGATTACATTAGTTTATTTATGTGGAAGTAAGTGATCTTGAGTAATTCTGAGAGTGTGACGTGTGAATACATCAAAAGCGTCATCAACACTTTACGGTAGCATCAAGACAAATAATTTACCCAAAAGGCTCCAAAGACAGCACTGTTGTCAAGCTACCCTGTATAAGATTCCATACTATCAAGATTACCAATGGGTATGATCACAATTTATAGGCAGCCTAGAAACCATTCTATTGGGATTCTCACTATCTTTAAGACCCTTTAATTATGCTATTCCATTTATTAGCAATGGGTTACTTATTGCATATTTAGGGTCCTTTAATTGCAGAGAAAGAGAGAACATGAAGATTTGGATGAACAGAATAACAATATAAAGTAAATATGATCCATACCAACAGCACACAAGGAATAACATAAATTTCATTATACAATTAGAAAAAAATATTAATTTTCTTGCATCCTATTTGTTTTTTTTTCTTGCACCAAATTTAATGTAATTACTTAACTACTTTAAAAAGTATCCACAGATATACACGGAAACTTTCTCAGAGTCCTAAGAAAAAATACATAACAATTAGGAAGTTTATCAATATTAAGTTGTTTTCTAAATATTCAGTATGTTTCCAATGGGCTCTCTCATTTGTTTTTTCCAAGAGCTCTAACACAGAATGGATACAATTTTATGAACCATGTTTCTGATTGAGCAAAACAGACCCATGATCACACATATGTCCATTTCATATACTTTTTAGTGTATCTTTGCCACTTCTTGCTTTTATATTTATAAATTATTCAGTGCAAATGGGTACATGCCAAGATGTTTTAAATGGATTTCTTCAGCAATATTATTTCTTCTTACCAGGTCTCTATTCCTTCATCCTGAACATCAATTACAAGTTGTTGTCTTCCAACGATCAAGGGGCTACTCTTAGAAGAGGCACTTATCAGTATTTCAGGATCATGATTAGTTCATAAAGAGAGCCCACAAAAGCATTAGCTGTTTTTTTTTTTTCTTTTAGAGAGCGAGCCAGCACACGCCTGAGTGGTACAGGGAGCAGAGGAGGAGGGGAAGAGGGAGAGTGAGAATCTTAGGCAGGTTCCATGCCCAGCACAGAGCCTAACAAAGGGCTTGATCTCATGATCCTCAGATCATGACCTGAGCAGAAATCAAGAGTCAGATGCTTAACAGCTGAGCCACCCATAAGCCCCGGAATTAAGCTGCCTTCTTATCTCTATAAATATTAGTAGGTTAATACAAGGGTTGAAACAGACCTTCACATTTGTTTTGTTTTGTTTTGTTTTTGAATTAGATGATGACTGTCATTTTAACCCACAAGACAAGGGATGAAGATTTCAGGGATAGAGACAGATTTTATTAGTACCTTTTAGGTCTTTTATTGTCCTCCATTGCTTGGCTTCATTTTTCCATTCATTGTGTCCTTTTTCTTTTTTTTTTTGGTGGGGGGGGGCAGTTGTTTACTTGGACCTTAACGTGACAGGTCCTTTGTGCAACCTGTTCCTTTCTATTTAACATTCATACCTCATTGCCTGCTAAATGAATAATTTCATAAGATTGGTTGATTCTTAATTTATGTCCTTCTCTTCTATTACATCTTGATATGTTGTACAAGGTTTGCTTTGGGCAATTCCCTAGAATTTTACTGACCCTCATTTCCTTATATTTCTAACTTAAACTTTTTGTTTTGAAATGACTGTAGATTCACATGCAGTTGTAATAAATAATTCAGAGATCTCATGTAATTTTTGCTGATTTTCTCCTCAAAGTGAACATCTTGGAAAACTACAGTATATTATCTAAGTCAGAGTACCAATATTGATACATACAAGACGAAGAACTTCTCTATCACCACAGGCATCCCTCATGTTGCATTTTTATAAAAATATCCATGTCCCTCCTACTCCTACCTCTTCTTGAAAACCCCTGGCAACTGCCAATACGCTCTCCATAGCTATAATGTTATTTGTAGATTGTTATGTGAAAGGAATCATACAGCATGTCAACTTTGGGTTTTGGCTTTTTTTCGGCCCATGGAATAATTCTTTAGAGATTGAAACAGGTTTCTCTGTAATCATAGTTCCTTGGGGGAAGAAAAGAGAGTAGGAGGACCTTAAGCTCACCTCATCCGTGACTATAACTAGATAACATGCATCATGGTAAATAACCCAGAAAACAATCTGAAGCCTGGCACAACAAACTCCACAACTAAAGGTAGAGGAGAGGCCACACTGAAGAAGGCAGGATGAGCAACATCCTATCTGGGCGCAAAACAGACAGTGGCCATCCATGGTGGGGAGGGAGTTGGTAGAGTAACAAAGGGCAAAAAAAACAGACTTCCACACTGGGGAGTCCCACAAACAAAGAGGATAAATTCCCATAACATTTGCCTTTGAAAGCAAGAGGGGCCAAATTTTATGAGTTCTTACAACCACTGGAATTTTGAAAATCAACTGGCTTGGCTCTGGGAGAGCCTGGGGGCTTCAGGAAGTGGACTCCCTGCCCTTGAAGAGACAGCATGACAAACAGCCTGTGGAACCAGCAGGCTGAAAAATGTCTGGGGCAGATGGGAGGGAGAGTGATTTGTTCATCTCAGAGCATGGCCCAGAGAAAGAGGGATCATGGGGAGACCCCTGCAGGAACAAAGGAGTTGCAGGTACCCTTTCCCTCCTACACCTCCCAGAACCCTGGAGACATAAACAATAGCCACCTGAAGGAAACAGCTGGTGCTGATGCTCTTACCTAACTTACCCCACGGCCCCACCCTGTGGAGCTCTGAGGTGAACAAATTACTCTCCCTCCCATCCACTTACGTCGATAGATTGTCCAAACAGAAAATCAACAAGTGACTTTGAATGACACACTGTACCAGACAGATTTAACAGACATACTCATAATATTCTATGCTGAAACAGAAGAGCACACATTCTTTTCAAGAGCACATGGAACATTCTCCAGAATAGATCCCATGCCATGTCACAAAACATGTCTCCAGAAACTAAAATAATCTGAAGTCATACCATGCATCTATTCTGACCACAAAATTATGAGACTAGAAGTCAGCCACAAGAAAAAATCTGGAAAAACCACAAATACATGGAGGTTAAATAACATTCTGCTAAACAATGAGTTGATCTGCCAAGAAATCAAAGAACAAATAAGAATTAAAAGGAATCAAATGAAAATGAAAACACAATGATCCAAAACCTCTGGGATGCAGCAAAGGCAGTCCTAATACATAGTAATACAGGCCTACTCCAAGAAGCAAGAAAAATTTCAAATAAACAACCTAGTTTTACAGCTTAAGGAGCTAGAAAAAGAACAAAGGAAGCCTAAAGCCAGCAGAAGAAAGGAAATAATAAAGATTAGAGCAGAAATAATGATATGAAGCCTAAACAACAACAACAAAACCAACCCTCCCCCCGCAAAAAATAAAAAAAAAACCCAACCCAGTGGAACAGATCAATGAAACCAGGAACTAGTTCCTTTAAAAAAATAATAAAATTGACAAATCTCTAGCCAGACTTATCAAAAAGAAAAGAGAAAGGACCCAAACAAATAAAATCACAAATGAGAGAGGAAAAATAACAACTAACACCATAGAAATATAATTATAGGAGAATATTATGAAAAATTATATGCCAACAAATTGGACAATCTGAAAGAAATGGATAAATTCCTAGAAACATTAAAACTACCAAAAGTGAAACAGGAAGTAGAAAACTCAGAAGACCACTAACCAACAAGAAGTTGAATCAGTAATCAAAAAACTTCCAACAAACAAACGCCCAGGACCAGATGACTTCACATGTGAATTCTACTAAACTTTTAAAGAAGAGATAATTCTTTTCAAATTATCCCAAAAAAATAGAAGAGGAAGGAAAACTTGCAAATTCATTCTACGAGGCCAGCAGTACCAAAACCAGGTAAAGACACCATAATGAAAGAACTACCGGCCAATATTTGTGATGAATATAAATGGAAAAATCTTCAAAAAACATTAGAAGCTGAATCCAACAATACATTTAAAAAATCATACACCATTATCAAGTGAGGTTTATTCCTGGAATGCAAGGGTGGTTCAACATGTGCAAAACCACCAATGTCATATGTCACATTAATAAGAGGAAGGGTAAAATACCATATGATCATTTCAAGAGATGCAGAAAAAGCATTTAACATAGTACAACATCCATTGATGATAAAAACCCTCAACAAAATAGGTCTAGAGGGAACATACTTCAACATAAGAAAGGTCTTATATGAAAAACCCATAGACAACATCACCCTCAACTGAGAGCGTTTCCCCTAAGGTCAGGAATAAGAAAAGGATGTCCACTCTCACCACTTTTATCAAACACCATACTGAAGTCCTAGCCACAGCAATCAGACAACAAGGAGAATTAAAAAGCATCCAGATTGGTAATGAAGAAATAAAACTGTCACTACTTGTAAATGATCGGACACCATATATAGCAAATCCTATAGACTCCACCCAAAACAAGCAAACAAGCAAGCAAACAAACAAAAAACTACTAGAACTGATGAATGAAGTCAGTATTTGTAGGACATAATATTAATATTCAGAACTCTGTTGCATTTCTTCACCCTAAATGAATTAGCAGGAAGAGAAATTAAGAAAACAACCCCATTTACAACTGTGCAGCAATTAAATAATGTAAAGAAGCAAAAGGCATCCAAATTGGTTAGGAAGAAGTAACACTTTCACTATTTGCAGATAAAATGATACTATATATAGAAAACCCTAAAGACTGAAAAAACTACCAGAACTGATAAATGAATTCAGTAAAGTCACGGGATGCAACCCTGTAATCAAACTAATGGGTATTTACCCCCATAATACAAAAGCACTACTTCAAAAGGATGCACGAGCCCCTGTGTTCATAGCAGCATTATTTACAAGAGCCGAACTATGGAAGCAGCCCAGCTGTCCACTGACAGGTAAACGCATGAAGAAGTTAGGGTGTGTGTGTGTGTGTGTGTGTGTATTACTCAGCCATGAAAAAAATGAAATCTTGCCATTTCCAACAATGTGAATGGAACTAGACAGTATAATACTAAACAAAGTCAGTCAGCTAGAGAAAGATAAATACCATATGATCTCACTCGTATGTGGAATTTAAGAAACAAAACAAAGCAAAGGGAAAAGAGTGAGAGAGATAAACCAAGAAACAGAGACAGATCAAGAACAAACTGATAGTTACCAGCTGTGAATTGTGAGGGAGGACGAGGGAAACAGGTGATGAGGATTATCCTTAATCTTTCACTTATCTTGATGAAAAAAATTATAAAATAATAATAATAACAAAAAAAGAAAAATATATTTCTTTGTAATAGTTGCATAGTATTTCATGATCTCTAAGTGCCATCATTAATTTGACCATCCACTTGTTGAAAGGCATCTGGCTTGTTTCCAGTTCTTAGTCATTATGAATAAAGCTGATTTAACATTCATCTACAGGCTCTGTGTGAATGTGTCTTTAGTTCTCTGATGTAACTTGTGGGTCATGGCATGTACACGTGTTTTTAAAAAACTGCCAAACTTTTAAAATTGTGGATTCACTTTTCTTAATAGTTAAGGGCTGGGGCGCCTGGGTGGCTCAGTGGGTTAAAGCCTCTGCCTTCAGCTCAGGTCATGATCCCGGGGTCCTGGGATCGAGCCCCGCATCGGGCTCTCTGCTCAGCAGGGAGCCTGCTTCCTCCTCTCTCTCTCTGCCTGCCTCTCTGCCTACTTGTGATCTCTGTCTGTCAAAAATAAATAAAATCTTTAAAAAAAATAGTTAAGGGCTATTCAGATAGTTATTTTATCTTGATTGACTTTTGTAGTTTGAGGTTTTTCCAAGAACTGGTCAGTTTCTCTTAAGTCCTAACTCACGAGCAGTGCTGTTTGCTGGTTCCCTCAGTAAAGGCTACAGGATGAGTACAGATATTTCCCGCTTCCTGTTTCATTCCTGACATTATCTTTATGGAGGTTGGTCAGTTTTATTGATTTATTTATTTTATTTATTTATTTTTTTTTTACTGTAGCTAGCTTTTTTGTTTTATTTTCTTCATTGTTTTTCTAATTTCTATTCCATTGACTTCTGCTTTTATCTTCTTTTTCTTCATTCCTTCCACTTGTTCTGGGTTTACATTAATTTTTTTAACATTTACTGATGTAGAAACTTACTTTGTTCATTTTATACATTCCCTCATCTTTTTTTTTAAAGATTTTATTTATTTATTTGACAGAGAGAGATCACAAGTAGGTAGAGAGGCAGGCAGAGAGAGAGGAGGAAGCAGGCTCCCTGCTGAACAGAGAGCCCGATGTGGGACTCGATCCCAGGACCCTGAGATCATGACCTGAACCAAAGGCAGAGGCTTTAACCCACTGAGTCACCCAGGTGCCCCCATTCCCTATTTCTAATGAAAGCATTTTATGCCACAATTTTTATTCGTTGCTTTGCATTAACTACATCCTATATAATTATATGCTATATTTTAATTGTTTTATGTATTTTTAATTCTTTTGTCTCCCTATTTGACCAATAACTTATTTTGATATGCCATGTTTAATTTCCAAGATTCTAGAGATTTTTTCTGTTATCTTCCTCTTATTGATTTCTAGTTTGATTCCAATATGGTTAGAAAGCATTTTCTGAATGATTTCAAGACTTACTTTTTTGAGGTTTGTTTTTGGGCCAGAATACAGTCTATCTTACAGCTATTGTTGTTGGGTGGGTTGTTCTATGTATGTTAGTTTGATTATACCCATTGCCTGTGTTGTTCAGTGATTCTATATCCTTGCGGATTTCATTCAGCTAGTAATATTAATGTTACAATCATCAAATCTGACTGTATCCCCTGTTAGTTCCATCAGTTTCTGCATCATGTGCTTTGAAGATCTTTTTTGGGTGAGTACGCACTTGGGATTCTTACATCTTCCAAATCCATCCTTTGTCATCATTGTATCCAGCAATTTTCTTTTATTTGAAATCTTCGTTATCACACATTAATGTAACCATTTCTGCTGTTGTGATTAATATTTGCATTATATGTACTTCTTCATTCTTTTATATTTAAACTACCTTTGTTGTATCTGTAATTAATTTCTTATAAATGCCATATAGGGGGTGTGGGTTTTTTTTACCTCCATTATTTATTTTTTTTAATTTGTCAATTTTTTCAATTTTTGCCATTCTAACTGGTGTAAGGTGGTATCTCAATGTGGTTTTGATTTGAATTTACCTGATGGCTAATGATGTTGAACATTTTCTCATGTGTTTGTTGGCCATCTGTATGTCTTCTGGAGAAATGTATGTTCATATTTCTGCTCATTTTTTGACTTGATTATCTGTTTTTTGGATGTTGAGTTTGAGAATTTCCTTATAGATCTTGGCTTCCAGCCATTTATCTGTAATGTCATTTGCAAATATCTTCCATTCCGTGGGTTGCCTCTTAGTTTTGTTGACTGTTTCCTCTGCTGTGCAGAAGCTTTTGATCTTGATGAAGTCCCAAAAGTCCATTTTTGCTTGTTGTTTCCCTTGCCTTTGGAGACATATCTTGAAAGAAGTTGCTGATGTCAAAGAGGTTACTGCCTATGTTCTCCTCTAGGACTTTGATGGATTCCTGTCTCACCTTGAGGTCTTTCATCCATTTTTAGTTTATCCTTTGTATATGGTATAAAATAATGGTCCAGTTTCATTCTTCTGTATGTAGCTGTCCAATTTTTCCAGCATCATTTACTGAAGAGACTTTTTCCATTGGATATTTTTTCCTGATTTGTCAAAGATTAGTTGACCATAGAGTTGAAGGTCCATTTCTGGAGACTCTTTTCTGTTCCATTGATCTGTGTGTCTGTTTTTGTGCCAGTACCATACAGTCTTGGTGATCACCAAGTTTGTTGTTTGTTTGTAATATAGCTTGAAGTCAGGTATCACGATGTCCCCAGATTTGGTTTTCTTTTTCAACATTTCCTTGGTGATTTGGGTTTTTTTCTGGTTCCATTCAAATTTTCAAATTAACAAGGCAGGAAACAAGTGTTGGAGAGGATGTGGAGAAAGGGGAACCCTCTTACTTTGTTGGTGGGAATGCAAGTTGGTGCAGCCACTTTGGAGAACAGTGTGGAGATTCCTTAAGAAATTAAAAATAGAGCTTCCCTATGACCCTGCAATTGCACTACTGGGTATTTGCCCCAAATATACAGATGTAGTGAAAAGAAGGGGCGCATACACCCCAATGTTCATAGCAGCAATGTCTATGATAACCAAACTGTAGAAGGAGCCAAGGTGTCCTTCAACAAATGAGTAAATAAAGGAGATGTGGTTCATATATACAATGGAATATTACTCAGCCGTCAGAAAGGATGAATACCCACCATCTCTGCTGACATGGATGGAACTGGAGGGGATTATGCTAAGTGAAATAAGTCAAGAAGAGAAAGACGATTACCATATGGTTTCACTCATATGAGGAACATAAGGAATAGTACGGAGGACAATGGGAGAGGGAAGGGAAAACTGAAGGTGAGGATATCAGAGAGGCAGACAAGCCATGAGAGGCTATGGACTCTGGAAACAAACAGGGTTACAGAGGGGAGGGAGGTGGGGAGATGGGGTAGCCAGGTGATGGGTATTAAGGAGGGCACATGTTGTTATGAACACTGGGGGTTATATGAAACTAATGAATCATTGAACACTACATCAAAAACAAATGAGGACTATATGGTGGCTAACTTAACATAACAAAAAAAATCGTTAAAAATTGTACAAATTTTAGTTGTACAACACGATGTTCTGATGTACATATATTGTGAAATGATTACTGTAGTCAAGCTAATTAATAGAGTATCACATCAGAGAGTTACCTTTTTGTGTGTGTATGGTGACGACACTTAAGATCTACTCTCAGCAAATTTCAAGCACACAGTATAGTGTTATTAAGAATCATCACCATGGTGCACATTAGTGTGATCTCACATGTGGAGTCTAAAAACATCAAACTCGTAGAAAGAGTAGAAAGGTGGTTACCAGGAGTGACACTGTGGTGGGATGAAAAAGTTGTGGAGATCTAATGGGTCTCTCTCTCTTTTTTTCTTAACCCATCCTATGAATCTCTGTACTTTCATATATTTAGAACATTTATATTTAAGCTACTTCTTGATACATTAGAGCTTAAGTATGTCATTTTGTTATTACTATTTTATTATTTATTATTTGGTTTTTTTTTTTGGCTTCTCATCCCTTCCTTTGGTTTTTTCTTTCAACTCCCTGTGGGGTATTTGAACATTTTTAGGATTCCATCTTGATTTTGTGTACAGTGTTTTTGAGAATACCCCTACACAGTTGTTTTAAGGCTGCTTCAGATCTCAATATGATAAAAAAAAAACCTATCATAGTCACTGATATTATTTTCACACCTCACGGAAAGTGTCAACCCTTAGTTTTATGTAGGTCCATTTACCCTCTTCCATTTTTAAGTATAACTGCCTAATGGTATAAATAATTTATTACAAGTAGGATACTGCATTACATTGTATTTGTTTTTACCCATTTCACTCTTCTTACCATGAGGTCCTACTAAAACCACAGGTAAGGAAGAGATGGGATGAGGGTGTGTTTCTTCTGCTAGTATTTCCCTGGGATAGGATGGCTATGGCCCCCCAAATTTTCCTCCCTTGTCTAGGGGTACAGACTTCTCTTGGAGATTTTTTTCTCTGTGCCTCTTGCTGCTTCTGCAGCATCCTGTCTGGATATTTGGGAGGCAGTAAAGAAACCCAGAAACTTACCAAACATTGCTCAACTTCTAAGGTCCCCAGCTGCTTTGTTCTTTCCATTTCTCAGATATTTTTTATGCTTGTTTGTTGTATTTTGTAGAATTTTAGATGTAAAGGGGAGGGTCTGAGAAGTATAGTCTTTTACCACAATCTGGAATAGTTTAAATTATAATGGAATGATCGCTAAAACTCTAGTTGTTTTTTGCAAATGATACATATATTTTTTTCAAATTCTCCAATGATGCTTGGTCTATTTACACATTTCAATACTTATGTTAGTGTGTCTATTTTTTGTTTTGCTAGGATATTATCTATTTTTTTTAGGTTACTGCTTTTTAAAAATGTTGAATCTCTATCTTATTAGTATTATTGGATTTTTTTGTTCTCTCCCTTTATCCCTATGTTAAGTTCATGAGTAGTTCATTTTACTTATTTCTCTAAAATATGACCTTGCAGATTTATCATTTACTTTTATTTTTCCAATTTTATAATTTTCAGTTTTACTATTCTTAATTCCCTTCTCCAACTTGGTTTGCTGCTTCTGCTGTTTTTTTTTTAATTTCTTTTCAGAGTAACAGAATTCATAGTTTTACACCACACCCAGTGCTCCATGCAATGCATGCCCTCCATAATACCCACCACCAGGCTCCCCCAACCTCCCACCCCCGCCCCTTTAAAACCCTCAGGTTATTTTTCAGAGTCCATAGTCTCTCATGGTTCATCTCCCCCCAAATTTCCCTCAACTCCCTTCTCCTCTCCATCTCCCCATGTCCTCCGTGTTATTTGTTATGCTCCGCAAATAAGTGAAACCATATGATAATTGACTCTCTCTGCTTGACTTATTTCACTCAGCATCATCTCTTCCAGTCCCGTCCATGTTGCTACAAAAGTTGGGTATTCATCCTTTCTGATGGAGGCATAATACTCCAT